>PITA01011974.1:0-12710 GCA_004023965.1 Spilogale gracilis
CATTGACAAAGAACTGCGAGGGTGATGCATTGATGCCCCAGACGGGAAGTTGGCCGGGGTCCCTTAGGAGTGGTCTCGTGCATCCTCTGCTGTTCCCTGGACAGTGCTGGTCAGAAGGAAGGTGACCATGTGTTCACGAGGGTGAGACGGCTCGGCTCCCCGTGCCCTTCCTGGACCACCTTTCCACGCCCACAAACGCCACTGACCGTCCGTCTCACGTCCACTCACCGGTCACCCCTGCAGAGCCTTGTAGCAAGCCTGGGTCGTGTTCTCTCTTCCCCCTGCCCTCGTCGCTGCGAGTAAGCTCCCAGCTAACTGGGCCTGTGTCTGGTCCTGCGGACAGGGCCCCACTGGGCTCTCCCCGGACTCCCGCGGAGCCCTGCGCCGCACCGCCTGCACACACGGCCCTCCGCGGGCCTTGGCCAGGTGAGTAGATCAGTAAGAGGGGCCGTGGGCCCTGATGGTGCCTTCTTTTCGGCTTCGAGGTTCAGGGAGCTCATCTCCTGTGGTCCCGGGCATCACGGGAGCTGTGGGCAGCCCAGCTTCCAGCCGGGGTCTCGCCGCTGCACGGGGTGTGAGTGTGTATCCTGCCGATGGCAGGGGCAGGACGGGAGATGCTGCCCACAGCCCCCGAGCGTCCGCCGCCAGCCCTGCCTGCCTTCTGCGGGGCGCACCTGCCGGTGGGACCGGCCCAGGCAGGGTGACAGGAGCACGGAGAGGAGACAGAGCCGGCCTGTCCTTCCCGTCGGGTCTGGGGCAGAAGAGCCCTGTGCGTGGCCTCGCGGCCCCCATGCACACGTCGCGGGCCGCTGCTTTCTGATGTGTTTTCATACGACCCGGTCATCGTTCTCGGGAATTTGTGTGTTTCTTGTCAGCGGGTAATGATGAGAATGCAGAGTTGGAGAAACAGGGTACCTGGAATTCCACGGACTGTCTGTGTGTGACCTTCACTTCCTCAGGACCTTGAGATCGATGCACCAGCTCTATTTTTTCTTTGCCGTAATTTTTATTTTATTTTTAAAATTTATTATCATATACAAGATAAAATATTAAAATGACCCCCATGTCCTCATCAGCCTCCTTCAACAGTTGTCAGTATTCGGTCGCACATGAGGCCTCCATCGTCTCTCCCACTCTTGTTACTCTCAGTCTCTTATTGTAAGAAAAAGCCGTGGGAGGCACACAGATCCTGTCCCAGCTGTCTGCTCTCCCGGGTCTCTTGCTCCGTGCATCAGACGTGGTGGGGGCCGGCGGCAGACGCAGGCTTCCCTCGGGCCGCTGGTCTAAGTGTCCTGCCATCTCTGGAGCATGGATTGCAGCATGAGAACAGATCTGAGGAAGATGCTACATAGATTTCATACCAAATAGTATTCAAAGGAAAGGCACTGGAGTCTTGGCCACTGTTTTCAACATCATTGTTGTAAAGATAGATGGAAGGGGGGATGGAAGGAAGGAAGGTGGGTAGGTGCAGTGAAGGAAGGGTGGATGGTTGGATGGAAGGAGGGAAGGAGGGAAGGAGGAGGGAGGGAGGGGTAGACAGGGCCGTGTCCCATTTATCGAGAATGAGTGGGGAGCGTGAAAAGACAAAGCTCGCCATCGGGCACTGACATGCACGGACGTGTGGCCTGGGGAGTCAGGCACTGTGTGTGTGCCCCGTTTTCTCTGTTCATAAACAGGAGGTTTGCTCGAGATGTCAGCTTTGGCCGTCGCTCGCTGCACGTCTCCGTTGTGCTAAGCACATTTCCCGTGGGACGTAATTCTGATCGTCACACCTGTGAGGCAGGGACTCTCGCCACCTCCAGTTTAGAAACTGGGAGACTGAGGACCGGAGAGATGAGTGGCTCACCCAGGGCCACACAGAGTTAAGAGGTGAGCCAAGGTTTGGGGCCTGACCGCTGGGCTCAGGCTCTATGCTCGTGGCCCCCCAGGGTGATGGGAGCTGAGCATCTTAGAAGGTCCTCAACACTGTGCGCCGGGCGCCAAGAGAAAACACCAGAACTTATATTCCCGCTCATGGTTTATTGCTTTTCAGTGTCCGTCTTTTATTGTAAATGTTTTTAAGATCTTATATAAGATTTTATATGATGTATTAAAACGTGTGCCCATACACGTGTCAGAAATACACGCTCTCCTTTAAGGAGGGAGGTCACGTGGCAGGAAGTTTACAACCAGTTGTCTCGATTTATGTTGTTATACTTAATATTGTTTGGGTTTCTTTTCTTAGAATCACGGGATCTGTGCACGAAGAGAAATTTAAATTTTTAGAATTTTCAACCCTTCAACAATAGAGTGCCTGATCTATTTCAGGTGCTGGGCGGGCCAGATGCTTGGTACAGTCTTTCATTGTTACTGGATCTTTTATGGTACAAAAAACCCCCCTTCAATTCGCATTTAAAAGGTGACTTTGAATACCCTTGAGAGGCTCCCCCCCATGGAATTCCGCGCTTTTGTCTGACAGCATTCTGAAGACAAAAAAAAAAAAAAAATGTCTCCTGAACCTTTGGAAATCAGCTGAAAGGAAAAAAATTCTTTTCTAGTGAGAGCTTTGTGTTTCTTTTTTTTTTATTATTGTTATTATTTTGCCTTTTTTATTGTTACTTAAATTTTTTTCCCAGTGTTCCAAGATTCATTCCCCATTCCCCACACCCAGTGCTCCCTGCAATAGGTGTCCCCAGCACCCACCACCAGGCCCTCCCATCCCCCCACCCCTCCCTCCAAGTCCCTCAGTTTGTTTCTGTGGCCAAAGTCTCTGTTGTTTCGTTTCTCTCCCTGGATTACCCCACTTCCCATTTCCTTTCCTTCTCCCACTGTCCTCCAGGTTACCCCTCATGCACCGCACTTTGTGTTTCTGCTCTGGTGGAGGTGCTGTGGGGCTGCGGCGGCTCAGCGGGCACAGCGGGCGGCAGTGCCCATGTTGCCACACTGCCCTGGGCGTGACGGCTGCCTCTGTGGGTCCCTCTGGGCCTCAGTTTCTTCTTCTGTAAAGTGGGAAAATGCTAGTTGGATATATAGTAGCGTTTGTTACGAACAATACATGAGCCCATGTCTGCAAAGTGCTTGTGCGTAAGTCCAACAAAATGAATTTTTAAAAAACTCCAGAGAAATAGGGAAAGAAATGCAAACATTGATCGTAAATGTCTTTCAAGATTGGAGACGCAGCAATGCACTGCGTTTGCTCCGGTGTCTGGACAGGTCCCCGTGCGCGCCATCCATCCCCCCAAGGCTCGTTTTGGGACGAAGGGGGCAGATCCGGTCATTCTGACTTGGTACCTCGGGAGGAGGGGGTTTAGGGAGAGGGAGGGGCTTACCTTAGCCCGAGGGGCTGTTCTGCAGCTGAGTGGGAGGCTTCCCTGTCTGTCTTTCTATGATCACGTTTTTTCTGGGGCTGCCTCTGGATTTGTTGTCATTAGTAGTTCCTTTTATAGTTTGCTCTGGGGTGATCTTGTCAGTCTGTAGGTCAGGCCGTGTGTATTCAAATGCTCTGGCAACATGGGCTTTACATATTTGAGTCTTTTTTTTTTTTTTTTAGTGCAATTGAGTTTTTGTCATTCCTGTGTTTATTGTCATTCCTGAAATTGGTTTTAAAGAGCCACGATGACCTATTTTTTTTTTTGTTTTAAAAATTTTATTTATCTGGCAGAGAGAAACATAGCCAGAGAGGGAACACAAGCAGGGGGAGTGAGAGAGGGAGAAGCAGGCTTCCCGCCGAGCAGGGAGCCCGATGTGGGGCTCGATCCTGGGTCTCCAGGATCATGACCTGAGCCGAAGGCAGTCGCCCAACCAACTGAGCCACCCAGGCGCCCCTCGATGACCTATTTTAATAACATAGAACGGTGTCTTATTCATGGGTATTTAAACTTGGACCACTTTTCCCTTGTGATGGAGAGTGGAAAATCCTTACAAATCCTTCTGGCGTGTTTGCGGAGCCCCCCAACATGCTTTAGCTCTACCGATGACCCGGGAAGGGCATTCTTAGCCTCCAGGAGCCTGATCATTGCAGCGCGTACTGGCCTCAAGCCCGCTCCGAGGGTGTTTATCCCGACCCCGCTGCTCCAGGCCCTACGGCTTGGCAGTTCCCAGGAAGGGCTTCCTGACCTAATCCCCGACGAGGCTCTTGATGTGTTTTGATCTCAGCGACCATGAGACAGCAAGTAACATAAGTCCTTGGGAAGCCCCTCTCTGTGGGTTCTTACCGGGCTTGAAAGTGAGGGGCCTCAGTAAGCCTCCAACAGGAAGACTCAGGAGGTAGAAGAGTGAAATTGGGAGCATCTGCAGGTTTCTTGGGAGAATGGGTGCTGGTGTAAGGTGCCATTGGTGGGGGAAATCATCTTCTATCCCTCCTCCATCTCCCCACCCCACGGAAGCTGAGTCTTCTTGAATTACCGCCAGAGGTGTTAGGGGGTCCGTTGTTTCTGGAGTTCACTGAGCTGCGCCCCGTGAAGCCCGCTGTGCTCATCAGTGGTTTGAAGGCTCTCGCCCGCCCCTTGCCCATCACACCAGGGCCCATCTCTCCCCGCACATGTTCAACGTGCCCGGGAGGGTCGCAGCAGCATTCTCGGCTCTGTGATCATCGGGGACCTCAGACTCGCCCGGGTGACTGTGTGTCATCACCACGGAGGGGAGGCAGACGATGACTCCGGAGCATGGCCTCCCTTCTGGGCGTCGCTGATGCTCCTGTGGGCGTCTGCGGGGACTCGCGGGCACGCCGTGATGCGGCCCAGAAAGATGGAGGAGGGCACACGCGGTCTTTAAGATGACACTCGTTCCTAGCTTTTCATGCGTTCTTCTTTCAAGTGAACATACCCTCTGTCAGCCAGAGCCCAGCGAGCATTTGATGGAGGAAAATACAAAAACAAGAAAACGAGGGCGCCTGGGGGGCTCAGAGGTTTAAAGCCTCTGCCTTCAGCTCAGGTCATGATCTCAGGGTCCTGGGATCGAGGCCGCATTGGGCTCTCTGCTCAGCAGGGAGCCTGCTTCCTCCTCTCTCTGCCTGCCTCTCTGCCTACTCGTGATCTCTCTGTCAAATAAATAAAATCTTTTAAAAAAAAAAGTGCTAAACTGTTGGAAAACAAAACAAGAAAACGAACCAAAAACAACCCCCCGAAGCCGTGGTCCGTCTCATTTTGTTGTCTGGACCAGCCGCCCGGCCTGGGCTTCTCACCGGTTTTAGCGCTCGTCTTTCCCATCTTCCACTCACTTGGTACAATAAGAGCAAGAAAGGCACTTAAACAGTGAACTTAACATCTTCGGGGGCGCCTGGGGGCTCAGTCAGTGAAGCGTGTGACTTGAGCTCAGGTCCTGATCTCAGGGTCCCGGTATCGAGCCCCGCATCCAGCTCCCTGCTCAGCGGGGAGCCTGCTTCTCCCTCTCCCTCCGCCCCTCCCCCTGCTCATGTGCTCTGTCTCTCTCTCTCTCAAATAAACAAAAGCTTTCCAAAGAGTGTATAAAAAAACAAAATCTTTGCCAGCTGACCGCTTTCTCTTCAGAGCACTTGGGGTCGAATGTGGGTAGGAGGCCCCACCTTCTCTCCGGGTCTTGGTTGCCGAGGACGGTAGGATGCTCTCACGCGGCATTCCTTCTGGTTTCAGTACAAGACTCGGGATTTCACGAGTCCTGCCGAGTGCCGATGTCGGTGGCCTCATGGGACACTCGACAGGCAGTGTCGCTGTTGTGCGGGTTGTGCACTGTGACACGGGGGTTGTCCGGGAGGCGGCGTAGGCTGGGGACGTACGGTCTTTCAGAGTTAGCCATTGCCGCCGTCCTGACCGCCCCATCAGCACCGAGCCTCTCTCAGAGCTCTCATTTACTCTCAAGACCCTCCCCTCCGGTTTGGTTTTTTGTTTTTTTTCCCACGTGAACTCTTGCCGCACCAGCTCGCAGGCTGCCGGCGGAGTTGTCTTGGAAACCACCTTTGAAGATTTTAAATGTCTTCTTGTAACCTTCAGCCCAGCACTTCGCCCCTCGACGTGTCCTTGCCGCTGACCTTGTTAATATTCGGTGTTGATTCTCAGACCCCGTTCTTCGGGTCATGACCAGTGAGCAGCCGGCCATGTGGAGGCTGCGGCGGCGTCCCTTGGCACCAGCGGGCTGTGAAGGGCGCAGCGAGGGGAGGGCTTCGCGATCCGTCCCACTCGGGCCTGCGTTTCGTTTCCTCAGACAGTGTGCCTGGCGCCGTGCAGGGTAGGAGCCGCCTCCCCATGTTCGTGGGCTCGGAAAATGCAGTGCCGTTCACCGCCGGCACAAGTCTGAGAAAACTCAGGAACACCGACGTGAGAGGTGAGTCACGTTTTCGTGACAGAATCTAACATGTGACTCGAATAGTAGCCGCCTAGAGTGATAGATCGCACAGGAGAGATTGGGACAAAAGGGAGCCATCGCCCCGGTTCCCGTGGGGCTCCCCAGCGCCCAGGAGGGACCATGGACAGCGCCTCCTGACGTCCTGCTGAGAAATAGCTGGTGTTTTCCGTTATCCACGCCTGCGGACTTCCTTCTGCAGTTTTCAGACTTGGGGGTTATTTCGTCTATGCCTTTGTCTTCGTCTTGGTTGGAGGTGCTGTGATCTCAGGATCTCAGGAAGCTCCGCTCCTGCCCCGTCTCTAGGGAGCCCGCCTCCGTCTCCACTCTCCTGCCCGCCCCCGACCATCCCAGCTTCCCCTACGGGCCAGGGGCCGCTTGCGTAGCCCCTCCTAGTGTGGGGCTGTACGCTGACCTGCAGCCCCCTGCCTCTCCTGCTCCCCATCTCTTTGTCTAGTTTGTTGGACGTCCCGGGAGGCCTCCTTGACCTCCTGTTCGAGTCTCTGACACAGATTTCCTGTGCGAGCGTACCTCTTCCTCCCTGAGTTCATTTTTACCCCGACTTCCCTTTTTCAGATCATTCTGTTCTTGTTTTACGGGTGCATGTTCTCAGACCCATGAGGATACTTTCTTTTTTAGAATCCTATTTTTCTTCTTTAAGACCTCAGTGCTGGGCCCTCGCTCGTCTGTTCCCAGAGGCGCACATTGGGTCTTGCGTGCTGCCCGTTTTCCTGTGTGTCGGTCTGGCTCCGTGATTAGGAGCGGGGTCTGCGGCTCAGACTCAGGGTGAATCCTGGCCCCCCTTTCCTGGACGGAACACTCTCCTAATGACGATGGCAGCGAACCGTGAAGGGTGTTGAGGGTCGGGTGAGCCCGTGCCTGCAGAGTTCCGAGCACCGTGTCCAGGACATAGCTCCTGCTGGGCGCACGTTAGCGGCCCCCGCGGTCGGTGGTCACGGCTCACCCTGAAGAAGGGGATTGGGTCATCAGGGTGGGTGTCCTGCACATGCTGTGAGCAGATCTGCCCCTCCCTGGACCTCACCCTGAGCGGGAGGTCGGCCTGGGCAAGCTCCCCGGCACCTGTGTTCTGGGGTGGCAGGGGCCCTCTGCCGCAGGGTGAGGATGAGTGTTCCTGAGGGCACCCCCAGAGGTCGCAGCTCACCCAGGGTCCCCTCACATCTGTGTCCGTTGGGGGTGGTCCCGTGGGATGCCCCAGTCACACTTTCCGAAGCCTCCCTGTCTCTCGTCGTGGGCCGGTTTTGAGCCAGAAGGCTTTCTGAGATTGGCGTGGCTCCGCCCTCCGCGCCGCGCTCTGCCGAATCCCGGCAACTCTCCCTGCGCACTGTCATCCGCCGGCACATAGTCTGTTCACCGTCTGTCACCCAGAAATGCTCTGAGATCTTTCGTCCCCTGGTTTTGCCCCCTCCTCTTCCTCTCTCTGCTGGACTGGGCTCACTCCATTCCGGATGCTTCTTTTCAGGGGGTTGGGGGTGGCAGGGAGCCGACACAGGCTTGGGTCCTCATCTCGAGCTGGCAGCCAGAGGAATCTTTTAAATGACAGCTTCACCAACCAGGATTTTTCCACCGTGAGCTGCCGAGCAGAGCTTCCCCGTCCAGGACGTGTGGGCGCCGCTCCCTTGGGGCCCCGTGTGAACGCCCCCAGAGAGGCCCTGAGCGTGGCCCGGGCAGGCAGGGGGCCTCGGCTCACGTAACGCCCTCCTGCGGTTCTGTCCTGTGGCAGCCCTCCCGTCGGATCGGGGTCCCCCACGGTGCGGGAACGGGCTAGATCCTGTGGTCAGGCCCTCTGCTCTTTGTGTCTTCTTGAATCGCTGCGATCCAACGAGAATTCGCCACGGGTCCCCTGGGGGATTCCAGAGCTGCACCTTGTCAGGGCCCAGCACCGACCGGAGCCCGAGCACTCCAGACGACGCGCGTTATGGGCGATTTGTTCAGTGAGGAGTGTCAGGTAAAGCAGGTACTCGCCCCGCCTCTGTGTAGGCGGAATCCGAAGGAGGTGTCCCAGAAGGTTCCTCAGGCACCTGGAGTCACCCCGAGGAGCTCACTCTGGGGACTGGTCCCTTCTGGTCCCTCAGCCCAGAGGGAAACGGTCCCTTCCGTGGTGCTCAGGCCTTCCTTCGAGCAAGGTTCATTTTCAGTGATTTTTAAAATAAAACGTTGGAAGGTGTTCTGTGTACTATGTCCTAAATGGCTCCTCAAAAAGCCAAGGGCTCGTAGGTTAACCCTGGGGCCTTTAGGAAACCGAGGGGCACAGGGATGAGGGGATGTGGCATTCGTGGAGTGCTCCCTGGGAGCCCAGGCCCTCCTCCCGCCCTTCCGCCTGGACTCTGGGCCCAGGGGCCTGGTCCCGAGCTGAGGAGGACGCCGGCAGCCGGCAGCCAGGGCTCCAGGCGGGGTTCGGTAGAGACGCTCACCTCTGGCGGGTGTCTGAGAAGAGGGCACTCACCACAAGTCTTCCCAGCCACCTAGACCTTTGGGTAGGTCTCTGGGGTGCATTTAACTTTCCCCCAAGCCCGGTACTAACACTGAGTTGGAGGTGAAGTTTTGGGGGTGAGGCTGGATTGGGGCGTGTGGGGCGCTCCTCAGACGGGACCACAGGCACCCCCAGCCCCCGTCCGGGCTTCAGAGCTCCCGAGCAGCCTGCTGGGCGTGTTATCGGAAGCACCCGAGCATCTAACAATGCGTGATGAAATATTTCTAGATATTTTATGTATTTCTTTTCTGCCCTGAGGAGAAAATTCATCGATGAGCCAGGGTTATTCAGAACTCTATGGAAATCGGGTTTTGTACTGTGTAGTGATTTTTGACTGATTGATTGACTTCTGTCTTTGAATAATCGATAAAATACAAAGGGAGATACATTACAGGAAGAGAAAAATAAAAATATGGCCAGAAACACATAATGGAACCGGACATGGGGTTTAAAAATGCCTCGTGCAGAGACCGGCTGACTTCCCCGCCCTGCCCCGCTGCGGCCTTGCCCCCCGGCTCTGTGGGTGTCTGCGGGCCACGGACGCCCCTGCACCGAGCTCTCTGCCGTGCGCTCTTTTTTACTTTCATTATCTCATTATTATTTCAAAATGTTCTTCTTGTTTTGAGTGGGTTTTGAGGGGGAAGAGAATTGAAAAACATATCTTTTCTTTCCCCCTTTCTAGGACACATCCATCAGTGGTCTTTCAGATCCCACACTGTGCAGTGTTTCCTCGTTGGCTTAGGTCCGGACCCCAGCCCCGTGTGCGTTCTCTGGGCTCTGTGGGAATGCCCAGAGTTGGCCACGAAATGGGAAGCAGGAGGCACCAAGGTACAAAGCAGCTGTGCCCCCCACAGCCCCTGCTGTGAGTGAGGGGCTCTCTCAGAGCGGTGGGTGCCCCCGGGCACCAGGTTCCGTCCGGTAGGGGACACAAGAAGGCAGGGAAGCTAACCAGCCCAGAGCCACCCCAGACGCGTGCCCTGTGCTCACGGGAAGTGTTCTCTGCCGTTTCTGTGAATTAACAGAGCCTTAGAAGGGAGGTTGTCTGGTCTTTTCTCCCTCGGGTGTTCTCTGAAGAGGTAGGGTCGTGGTAGACGGGGCAGGTCGAAGATTCCTGCTCCGTGTGGACTTAGTGTTCTTTCTTGGTTTAAATCACATTTTGTTCCTTATTTCCACAAAGACTCGGATCCCGGGAGCACCAGGCTTCTCCCCAACTCCGTGTTACTTCAAGTGGACGAGGCCACTTTCAGTGGTTTTTTTGGCACCATTTATTTTATAACCTGTTGAGAAAATACCTCAAACGTGCTCCGGTTAGTCAAACTTCAGCGGTTGTGACTATCTTGTTTATAAAATGTCTCTCTTAACCAGATTCCCTTGATCAGAAGAAAAGAAACAAACATACAACTGATGTCACTAACCTTGCAAATCTTTAATTCTCTCCAACAGCACGGATGCAGCGGTTACTTTTAAATGTGTTTCCTTTACTTTTCACCACTGGAATTAATGACCGATAGAAATCTGTGCTACATCGTGTGAAACCGGGAAAAAAAAAAGTGTGAACTTACACAGGTGTATTTTCCAAAAGGGAAAAGAAACATGTTTCAGGTGATTGATGCTTTTCCCATCTTCCTCATAATTAAAATAGCAGGTGCACATTTGCTAGACTTTGGCTACAGAAAGTGAAAGATTGGTTTACCATTTCTGTGCCCGTGGTTTTTTGGTGGGTCCTGTCTACGCACCTGCTTTCCCCCCGCACACAGGAGCCTTCCACTCCGAGGCTGTACCCTCAAGTTCTTTTGGGTCTCTCGCCATCCCCCACCTCACCCTTCAGTCAACATCCATGTTACCTTGTGTATCTATCTTTGTCCTGCCTCTCCAGAAATTTCCACCAGGAATTCTAGCTCTGAAATATTTCAAGTACTGACTTCAGAGTCTGTGGAACTGTGCCAAGCGTGCTTCTTGGGAAGATAAATGGAAACACTCTCGACACCGGGCACAAAGTGCATTAGCTTAAACAGGGTGTGGAGTGTCTTGGGGAGGCTCCTCTTCGTGTTTGTGGGCAGAAAAGAAAGCCGTACATTAAAAGGAAAACAAACAGGTGGTACATTAGCAGGGAAGGGATTGTTCCCACAGGACACGCCCACCCGGCTCGGGAGGGGCTCCTGGGGCTCGTCCTGGGTGTCGATGGGAGCGGGGGTGGGGGGTGGGGGTGGGAGGGTGGCCAGCCCGAGCCTGACGCCATTTGGGATGCCGGAAGGTGGTAGAGCCTTGGAGAGATTTGGGGTGTGGGGGCGGTTGTAGGTATCCAGAGTGTGGTTATATGGGGGCCTTGGCTTTCCCCTGGCAAAATTTGGGAGACTTGAGTGTGCCACGTTGGGTCGTAAGTAAATCTTACATCATTCCGGAGAAACGGTGCTCCCTAGCTTGTGATCCTTGAGGGGCCGACTCAGCCCTCCTGCTCTGTGGATGGGAGATTCCAGGAGCTCCTGTCAGACCCTCAAGGAGATGTGGAGCTTGCGGGCTTCTCTAGTCCTCGGAATGGTAACGGAGTCTGGAATTCGGTTGTGATTGGTCTGAAAACAGCCTTTGGCTGGAGCCGAGTTCCATTCAGAGGAAGAACTGCCTGGGGGGGGGGGGGGGGGGGGGCTTGCCCCCCCCCCCCCCCCCGTGGGGCTTAGCATGGCACCATGGATGGCTGTCAGGTCACTGGGTCCTCTAAAGGACCCGCCGCAGACCAGCGCCAGGAGACATGGGTAAAGCAGGTGGGACCCCAGTCTTCCAGGCCGGGGCTGTTTATGATACAGCGAGGAGTCTAACTTCAGGAGAAGGTTCGTTTGAAGAGAAAATAAAGGGTTATGATAATGAGGTGGGGCCAGACTGTGGAGGTAAATCTCAGCCTGTGGACTTTTACCCCAAGGATAGCGGTCTGCCAAAGGGGTGCGATCAGAGTAACACGACTTGGGTTTCTTCTTTATTCTCTGTCTCTTCTTGTATTTAAGATTTTGTTTATAAGTCATGTCTGCCCAGCATGGGGCTCAAACTCAAAACCCTGAGGTCAGGAGTCGCCTGCCCCACGGACTGAGCCCGCCAGGCGGCCCGCCCCGTCTGTCTCTCCTTTTAAGGGAGAAGGGAGACGCCTCCCACAGGAGTGGAATGGGGTGTGGAATATCGTCATGTGGCAGCTGGGATGATGGCATCGGGGCAGAGACGGGTCCGAGAGAGGAGAGGGGTCCGCAGTGGGGGCGGCCAGGCTCAGCGACGAGCAAGTGTGTGCGGGATGGAAACCAGGTCAGCCGTCGGGAACTAGGACACCTGCCTCCTCCCCAGCCGTAGCCGGAGATGCACAAACCCAGAGGAGGGGGCGGGCAGGTGGATGGTTTGAGCGGTCCCAGCCCCTCGGGCCCCGCGAGCCTCCCTGGGATAGGTACAGGCACTGATGGCGAGCCTTCCAGAGAGGCCCGTGAGCCCCAGACCCACAGTGCCCGTGGGGATGCCCCTGTTCAGTCGTGTGCCCAGCGGAAGGCCTGTCCTGTTTGCCTCCAGGAAGCCCCCCCAGAGCCGTGGTGTCAGGACTCAGGGAGTGAGAGCGGCTGAGGGGCGGGGCAGAGTCCGGGGAAACCTGGTCCTGAAGGCCGGTGCATTCAAGGCTCTGGAGATGCAGGAGAGGGAAGGATCTGGGGAGGGGGTACCGCGCGTGGGGTGTGGGGCTCAGTGAGAGTGAAGCGATGGGGGCCTTCGGGGAGAAATGCCAGGAGAAAGGGCCCGACGGGGCCTGGGTGTCGTTGCGGGGACGCGCATTAGAAGGCTCGGGCGGCCCCGCGCTCAGCGCCCCGACAGCCGTCCGCGGTTCCCTGCGTCAGGTGCCCGCCGGGCTCGTGCTGGACGGGGCCCACGGGTGTGCGCGTGAAGAGGACACTGCGCGACAGCC
>PITA01011974.1:12810-22930 GCA_004023965.1 Spilogale gracilis
GCCCCCCGTCACAGCACAGCGTTGGGCCTCTGTGAGCGCGCCCATGGCCTCAGCCCGAGTCTCCCTCGCAGGGTTCTCGTCCGCGCCCACCCAGCCTTTGCCGCCTCCGCGGGGCCAGCAGGTGTCTGGGGAGCTCACAGGCGCCGGCGCCCGAGTTCTCCCCAGAGTTTTCCCCAGCTCCCGTCTGTCCCTCCCCGGGGCGAATCCCTGTCCTCTCTACACCTGCTCCGCAGACCGGCAGGAGTCCCGACCTCCTCGCAGGCCTCCCTCCCTGCTCGTCCTGCCCCACACAGCCTTGCTGAGCCGCCGCGCACCCCCCTCCCCCAGACCGTGTCTGCCCAGGTCCCCACCCGCCAGCCTTGCCCAGGCGCCGGGCTCACCTGGGTGTCCTCCATCCCCCAGACCCCCAGGCTCCCCGGGAGGCGCAGCGCCATGCGCGAATGCTTCATTTCCGAGTGGAGGTGTGGGACTCTGGGATCATTGATGTTTTTGAAAAAATGCCTTGCACGTGGGCCTGCCCCTTTGTTTTCGAAGCTAGGATCTTAGAGTGCCCTGTGTGTCCCATGGGCTCTGTAAGTAGGTTCCATTCACTGCTCTTGTCCCTGCCTCTTTATTTAATTTGAGAGTTAAAGGGGCTTTAGGATCTGACCCAACTTTTTACTCCCTGTCCATCCACGTGGAGTCTGAGGAATCCACAAACCCACTGGGATTTCTACGCATGGAAAATTTCCCAGTAAGGAAATTTACTTTTTCCCCCAAAAATTCCCAAGAAATTCAAATACTTCTCAGTCTCAGTTTGGAATGATTGGCATAGAGTTTGTCAATCTTGTACTTTTTTCCCCCAAAACCAAAACCCCGGCGGTGCAGTGAAAGGGACACACTTCTTCAGGGTCCCCTCGGCCGAGGGGAACAGAGGCCCCTCCTAAGTGCCACTGGAAATCTTTGATCCCTCAAGGAAGTACTTGCCTCCGCAGCCGGCCCCTTCTCCAGCTCCTCATTGCTTACCGGACCGTCTAGTAAAGGCCGGAAAAAGCAGTGGGAAAGTCCCAAACGTATTGCTGACCAGCGTGAACACTGGACCAGCACTCTACAGTTTGCAAAGCTCTTCTAGTTCAGGAACCCTGGTGCTGAGCAGAATGCGTACTGACCCTTTGCAGGAAGGCCTGACAACGCTGCTTCCATCATTGGTTGTTTTAAACAGATCAGTGCCTAGTAATTAAGGCAAGTAGAGGTTAGAAACCAGGGCTACCTGGCTGGCTCAGTCGGTGTCTTGATCTCGGGGTTATGAGTTCAAGCTCCACGTTGCACATACAGATGACTTTAAAAAAGGAAAGAAGGAAATGCCAATTCTCACTCCCGGGATGAAGGTAAGCATCATTCCCGTTTTAGTTTATCGATTTAAGGTCCCTTTTCCATTTATAGATTTTGTTCTAAGGAACATAATTGTGACCCTGTTTTTGTAGAGTACTTTTTACTGAGCGGGTAGCTTGAGTTCTTCCCACGCTGTCTTTCTGAGACATAGTTTGAATGGCCTCGTGTTTTCTTTATGAGCTTTATTTTTAGCACAACATCTACCGTGAGTTGTAACCGTCCTTGTGAGGGCTGTGTCCGCATCTCAACTGCCGGGTGAGCTTATTTTTTTAAGATTTTATTTATTTATTTGACAGAAAGAGAGCATCAGACAGAGCACAGGCATGGGTGGGGGGCGGGGAAATGGAGAAGCAAGGAGCCTGATGCGGAGCTCGATCCCAGGACCCTGAGGTCGCCGCCTGAGCAGGAGGCAGACATTTCCCGGACAGAGCTGCCAAGCAGCCCTATGTGGTGAACGTTGAAACAGTACCTTTTGGTTGCAAAGTAGATCCACCAGATTGGAATGTCCCTAAAATGTGATTCTGTGTCTGTGGTTCACTTTCTTTGTCGACACTCAGTACTGTCCACATCGACGTTTTTGTCCGTGTCACATGATGGTTTTAATTTGCATTTCCCTTTCCCCTGATGAAGCGGACTGTCTCCTCCACCCGCCCTCCCTACCAAAAAAAAGATTTCTTCTTTTATAAAATGCCAATTTTGTCAAATGCCTTTTTTTTTTGCTTGGTTGTCTTTTTCTCACTTTGGAGTAATTCCCTAGAGATTCTGGCTGTGCGCCTTTGGCTGGTCCTTTGGCGTGGCAGGTGTCTTTCCCATTCGGTGATTTGCCTTTTCATTTTCCGACAGGGCTTTCTGATGAGCATTCTTGACTTTGCTGTAATTGAGTTTTCCCTTTAGGGCTGGCGTTTTTGTGCTTTACCTGGTGACGTTTCCAAGTGAAAGCTTGGGGTTCAGAGTGCTGGGTTGTGACCAGGCACGTCCGTGGGCTGGGGAAGGCTGGGGAACGCTGGGGAATGCTGGGGAACGCAGGGGAAGGCTGGGGAAAGCTGGGGAAGGCTGGGGAAGCCTGGGGAACGCTGGGGAACACTGGGGAAGCCTGGGGAAAGCTGGGGAAAGCTGGGGAAGCCTGAGGAAGGCTGGGGAACGCAGGGGAAGGCTGGGGAAGGCTGGGGAAGGCTGGGGAAGGCTGGGGAAGGCTGGGGAAGGCTGGGGAAGGCTGGGGAAGGCTGGGGAAAGCTGGGGAAAGCTGGGGAAGCCTGAGGAAGGCTGGGGAACGCAGGGGAAGGCTGGGGAAGGCTGGGGTTTGTAGAGCTTGATTCGGGCTGTCCCATGTGGGCCAACGGGAAGCTAGGAGCTAAGTCTTCCAGAGAAGCAGCTCCAGCCTCGCTGTGAGGTCACAGGGTCCGAGGATGGACAAGGATGGACGGATCCAGGACCCTCGGGAGAGAAGGCTGCCCCTCTCAGCCGCCCACCCCCAGGGGCATGGGCTCCTTGCTCCCGTCTTTGTTCTGTGGGTGCCCAAGGTCCAGGGAGACTTGAGTAGAAGACAGGATCCTGAAGGCATAAGGGTGCTGGGTGGAGCGGGGTTCACATCGCCGCGCTGGGGTCCCCTGTATGAAGCTCGGCAGCCTGCGGAGCGGGGCGCGGACGATGAGGCTCACGCGTGCTGACCCGGAGTCCCACCCTGGGTTTCCCGCCTTCAGGATTTCCCGTTTCCGGCTGACAGTTGCCGTCACTGAAGGCTCTTATCGGGCAAACGTCACGTTGCCCCGGGAGCCGCAGTTGAGGCTGAGAAGTGAAACTGTCGATCACGGGCTTCGACTTTGCCGGGTGAGAGGGGAGGAGGCGCCCAGGTGCTCCCACTGGTTCGCACGCGCACAGCAGTGTGACAGAGCTCCTCCCATGTCCTCGCTCACCTTGACCCCGGCTGATGTCTTCGCCTTTGCTGCAGTCTTCCAAGTGGGCCAGCCCCCCCCGCCCCCGTGACATGCGTCTGCCCCCGCCGGCAGGAGGGGAGAGCACACCCTTCTCCTAAAGCTGCCACCCACGGGCAGCACCTGTCACTCTGCTTGCCGTCCACGGGCCGGAGCTCGGGCCTGTGCACGCGGCGGGCCCCGGGGGCCCTGGGAGCATGGCCGGGCCAGGGAAGCACCCGGAGAGATGCACTGGGGGACTGCTGGTGGATGGGAAGCCTGCATCTGCAGTGCCTTTGTCTGGTAAATCCTCCTACCTTCCATCGTTTATTAAAACCTCACTTGAAGCACTCTTAATAAAGATAGTGCAGTTTGACACACAAGCTTTTGCTTTTATTTCAAAAGTACTGAAATCGGTGATTATCGGAGAAACTTTAAAGAGGGGAGGATGGGAAACGAGAAGATTCGGGGGCTAGGAAGTGGGATTTTTGACTCATTTGTTTCATGGATTCCCACCCCCAACGGTGTTGTGTTCATTATTTATACAAAATGTCGTGGAAAACAGAATCCCCTGTCCCTTTGTCCTGAGACAGCCCCCTAACATTTGTTCGTGGGAAGGTTACGTTTATTGTACAAGTTAGATGACGTCATTTTAAGCCAGTAGCTGCGGGAGTTTTGTAAGTTCGAAGCTATTATAGTTTTGTCTCTCTCTGTCTTCGCCCATTAGCTAACGGTGAGCACCCCCTGATTTCTCCGCAGGTACGGCGTGAGCCCCGAGAACATCATCCTGTATGGCCAGAGCATTGGGACCGTCCCCACGGTGGACCTAGCCTCGAGGTACGAGTGTGCCGCTGTCATTCTCCACTCGCCTCTGATGTCGGGCCTGCGCGTGGCTTTCCCGGACACCAGGAAAACCTACTGCTTTGACGCTTTCCCCAGGTAAGCTCACAGGTCTGCCGCAGGTGTGGGGGCGCCCAGTGACCGGGGACAGAGGCCACCTCGACCCGCGGTTATCGGTGTCCCCTGAATGAAGCCGCATGGCGGAGCCCATGCTGGACACGTTGGGGAGGTGGCTGTGATGGAGACCGAGGCCCAGCCAGAGATGTCGTCCTCTGGGCCTGACTCCTAGCAGAACTTCCCAGAGGACGTGTAAGGACCTCGCTCATACCGACATCCCAGGTTAATGGGCTCGGCTGTCCGTGCACGATGCAGACAGAAGCGCCCGTGTCTCCGGGAAGAAAGGACCGCTCCCTATTCACTGGTGCGCACGGGTGGATGTGTGTCGGGGGCTGCAGAGAGCCCCGTGCAGAATGTCAGCTGCGGCCCTTAGAGGCCTGCAGGCCACACCAGACTGGGGTGCCCTCGCTGTGTAAGCCGTCCGTCTTCCGGGGCGCCGCGCAGGTGGGGGGAAGCTGAGGGGAGCTTCAGGCTTTGGTCATAGGACACGGGTCCTAGTTTTGGGGACACAGCCCTGGGAGCCATTCATTCCAGCCTGCTCCCTGTCTCTTTCCACGGGCCACCTCGCCTGCGGGAGTGCGTGGACGGGAGCCCACGGCGGGGTCCTCCCGGGCTGTCCCGCTGCTCCTCCCGCCGATGGAAGGCAGGGAAGTGGCTCATTACCGCGCTCTAGATGCAGAAGTGGCGAGCCCGGGGTTCTTGGATACCTGTGTTTGAAAAGTTTGCTTTTTTTTCTTGTTTTTAAATCCAAGTTGAGAACAGTGTTTTTCATAAAACCTGTTTGCCTCCTACGCTTTTCCCATCACGCGTTGCTACAAAATGGACCTGAGGAGGTTAGGGCAAGACGGCCCGGTTTGTAGGAACAGCCCCGCAGAAGTCAAGCCTGGTTTGGGGGTTTTGATGGACCCACTCCTGCTGTCATCCTGCCCTCGCTGGAGGGGAGCGCGTGTCGCTCAGTTACGCAGAGAGAAGCCTTCTGTTTACAGCTTGGGTGAATGTGGGTTCTGGGCGCTCGGTGCCAGCCTTCGGGGAGCGCCAGCTTCCTGAGAAAGCTGACCTCGCCGCGGATGCCTGCTGGCGTGGCCGGTGCCGCCCGGGGAAGGGGCCCGTGGGTGGGCAAGGACATGGTCACAGCCTTTGTGGGAGGCGATGCTGAGAGTTCCCGTGGCAACAAGATGACTAGGTTGTTTCCTGACTCGAATTAGCAAACACCTTAAACTACAAGCACGGCGGCTAATCGCAGCTTATTAACTACCCGTGAGCCAGGAAGCCATCCTCCCCGGGCTTGTCTGATCCCCCAGGCGTGGTGCTGAACGGCTCCGCCCGCTCCTCGCTCACCTAGTCCCCCCGCGGCCTGGACAAGGGGTCAGGTCACGAAGTACTCGTTTCACAGGCTAGACGCCGAGGCGGAGGCAGGTGGGCAGTTCGCTGAATGAAGGTGGAGGTGTGGACGCCCCGCCAGGCCGCCCCTCCCCCGCTGTCCAGGAGCCCAGAGGCGGCTGCTCTCAAGCCATGAACGGTCACACTGACCGCCATCGTTAACCGAACTCCGGGGACACGTTCTCACGGGGCCCATGGCTGCCCGCTGGCAGAGTTGTCCCCGTGGGTCCTCCTCTCTCTGAAGGAAAGTATTTCCCGTTTCCTTGCATGTTACAAACAGGGCAGAAGGGGTCCTGATGGTATTCGGTTTGCAGCTTTGGCTCCTTCCTCTCCTCTGCATAGAATCAGACGCCAGCCCTTAGCTTGAGAAGCGCCCTCAGGCCGTCGAGATTCTCCTGCTAGATCCTGCCGCGTGGAGCGCAGCCCCTGGCCCGCCACTAAATATCGTTTTAATTGAATATAATTGGACTCCCACATTCTCAGAAGATGAAGTCTTGTGAACATTAAACAGGAGAAAAGCGGGTTTCTGAGCACGATGGTAATCTGGGATGTTGCCTGTTCCGTGCCGCCGTCAGTGGCTCTGATCTTGGCGACCCCGCTGCCCACGGGGTCGGCCGTCTCCCCGGATGTCCCAAAGCGGCAGGTGGCGTCGCGAGTTGCTCTGGGCCGTGCCCTTGACGTGCCGGCGCTGCTCTGGCCCCAGCCCGGTGCCCCCTCGGTGACCCGGAGCCGGGCTGTCCTGTGTCCTCGTGACCTGCTGGGGATTCCACGAGGTTTCTCGCACGTGAGGGCAGCGCACCTCACTGTGGAAGATGTTTCCTCCGTGTTAGTCGTGCCCGTAAGCGGCAGGGTCCCCGCAGATGGTTTCAGTCGGGGCCCCTGACTCGCTTTGGCTGGGATCAGACGCAGAAAGAGAAATCACAGGTGGGGGGCTTCGGTGCGAGGGCAGCTGGTGGGATCCGCCCCTCTCGCTGTGGCCACGCGCTCAACCGCGGTCCCCTCTGCAGGGGACGTCACCAGCATGCCCAACAAGGCGTAAGTCTCAGATTCCAGAGCCTGCAGCACATTCTTCCGAAGATCCTCAAATATTCATCCTTTGAGGGTAGTTTCCGTTCTTATAAACAAGCCGAGATCACTCGGACTCCAAGCTGGACATTGCATTACGTTTTCAAGCAAAGTAGTCCTGTTCTTACGAAGAAAAGAAGGTGTTAGCACTTATGAAACGGGGTTCCTAATGGAGCCCTCTCTCCCCCGCCCCTGTTCCCATCTGCGGGCATTGCTAATGGGGCCCCCTCTCCACCCGCCCCTGTTCCCATCCGTGGGCGTCGCTAACGGGGCCCCCTCTCCCCCCGCCCCTGTTCCTGTCCGCAGGCGTCACTAATGGGGCTCCCTCTCCCTCTGCCCCTGTTCCTAACGGAGCCCCCTCTCCCCCCACCCCTGTTCCTGTCCGCAGGCGTCACTAATGGGGCCCCCTCTCCCCCTGCCCCTGTTCCCGTCCGTGGGCATTGCTAACGGGGCCCCCTCTCCACCCACCCCTGTTCCTAATGGAGCCCCCTCTCCCCCCGCCCCCGTTGTGTTTTGCAGCATTGACAAGATCGCTAAAGTCACCTCGCCTGTGCTGGTCATTCACGGTACAGAGGACGAGGTCATCGATTTCTCCCACGGCCTGGCCATGTACGAGCGATGTCCCCGTGCTGTGGAGCCCCTGTGGGTAGAAGGGGCGGGGCACAACGACATAGAGCTCTACGCACAATACCTAGAGAGACTAAAACAGTTCATATCCCACGAACTGCCGAATTCCTGAAGGAGACCCGTGATCTTCCCTCACTTACTGTGAACACACGAGTCCTCTGCACAAGCTCAAACTGGACAGTGGTCACGGCGTGATCACCAGGAGGAGGCCCCCGCCTCTTGGCGCTCCAATCAGAGACCCGAGCAAGCCCCCGTCTTCTGTCCCTCGAGGTCCTTCTCCTCCTCACAGCACGTGGCACTGAATGGTGGTGACATCCAGCATCACTGGTGGGAGTGGGGATGACAGCCAGATGTGGGTGCATGCTGTGTAGACGTACCCTCAGGGGACGGTCCCTCCTGCAGGACTCAGCCCTGTCTCCAACCAGTGTTCTCAGTCTTCACGTGCCCCTCTCTCAGCCTCTGGGTTCATGTGAAGCCGTGATCACGCACCGGGAGCACGAGGGTGTGACCGTCCCTCTGAGCTACCTGACCGTGCCGGTCTCCCCCCGCCCCTCAAATTCAACGGAAGGGTCATCGACTGGGACTATCCTGAGCAGCTTCCTCCACCGGAACCAATATAACTAGAACTGGAATATTCTTAAAAGGAAACTGGGGTTTTTTTAACTGTAAATTTATTACTAGTCAACAGAGTTTTAATATTTTGATTGCCTGGCTGGTCTATCAAAGAGCCCAGCCGACTTTCCTTCTGTGGAGTCCTCCTCGTGGGCTTTTTTAAAAATACTGTACATATTTGCAATACCCTTGTGCATAGATTCTTAATGGGTACTTTTCTTTCGTTAGGCTACCACAATGAACTGCGGATCCCTTGTTTGTAATGTAAATGATTGAATACATTTTGTTAATATGTTTTTATTCCTATGTTTTGCTATTAAGAAAAATTTTATAACATTTCCAAGACAAAAAAAAAATCACAAGTTTATGCTTTGAAGAATTAATGAAAATTTCACAAACAGATCTTTTTAGGTTAAGAGTTCTTTGGGTTTTGACACTGGAGTTGCACTGAGTAACCATTGCTACACTACTCATCGTGGGCGGGGGTCTGGGGTCGGGGGAGTGGGGGTTCTTCGGTTTTATTTGAATTTTTCTTTTCAAATTAAAAGCCTTAACTGTACTGTAAGCCTCAGACTGTTGTACAGATGGATCGCGGTGGATGGCCAGTCTGTGCTGTGCTCGATGTGGTGCGGCGGCCGGTCGTGGAATAAAGGATGCATGGACCAGAACGCGGGGCCTCCGCCTGTAGTCCTTCCCTCGTCTCTGCGCCTGAGAAAGCGCGCGAGAAAGCACTGCGCGTGGGTTGAAGGAGGAACCCGTGGGGCTTACAGACTTTAATACCTAGCTCAAGGTGTAGGCCTCTGTTCTATAGGAGACCCAAGCTTACGTTTGGAAGGAGGCAGGGAGGGAGGAAAAGAGGGAAGGAGGAACACAAAAGAAATAGGTGTGAGAGGAGTGTCTGGAAGACTCAGTCAGTGAAGCGTCTGCCTTTGGTTATGATTTCAGGGTCCTGGGGTCAAGCCCCGCATCGGGCTCCCTGCTCCACGGGAAGCCTGCTTCTCCCTTCCCACTTTCTTTGCTTATGTTCCCTCTGTCACTGTTTCCCTCTCTGTCAGATAAGTAATTAAAATAATAAAGAAGACCTGATATAATGAGACCTATACCATGTTTATGGATAAGGAGGCTCGTTTTTAATCCTTCCAAAGTAGAGCTGTAGGGTTAATAGGATCCCAGTAAAAATCCCAACAGGATTCTTTGTGGAACTTGATATGGTGAGCCTCAAGTTGGGAGAACAAAGGTCCAAGAAGAGCCAGGGCACTTGAAAAGGAGGATGATGGAGAGATATGTTTTAGCAGCTAGAGATAGCCGCGGATGAGAATCTCAAGACTGTGAAACCTCAGTCCCTCAGGATTCTGGAGTCTAGAGAGCCTTCCTGACCTCCCGCTGAGGCTCAACGCGCCCCCGTGCACACGGCTTCAACATTCTGTATTTGCTGACATAGCATCATTACTGCTCCAAACACAGAGGAGTGAGTTTACAGATTTGATTTATTTAAAAATATAAAACTTTCATAGTAAAAAACAGCCTAATGTAGCGACGCGCTTATCGCTATCGAATACGAATCGCTGTCGATAATGAATGTTATCAACCACGTGATGGATACTGTAAACACGTGTGTAACGGCCAGAGGATGAGGCCGTGTGTCGAAGAGCACAGGACGCGAGGCGTCCCGAGGGATATTGTCTACTCGCATGTATGTCCAGAAATCAAATCATCAAATGAATATATCCAGTAAGTGCACATGAAATGTCTCATTATTTGATGAAATGCCATGTGAAATCACAGAGTTGACGTCAGTATTTATTGTGGAGATTAATGCCCATGATCACTCCTCGATTCTTATCAGCTAAGTAGACTTTGGCAGCCAAATGCCCTCCGAAGTGTAAGTCGGCTAACCACTCAAAGGAGGGGCGGCGCTGCTGGCAACATGGGGTGTCCGTTGGGGGCCCTGCTGCCAGTCCTTTTAGGCAAGTGCCCAGAAGGGGGATCGCTGGACCTCGAGGTAACTCCGTGTTTGATATTTGGAGGAAATACCGTGCTTGATCTACAGTTCTGTTAGCGAGAATCGTGGGGTCTGTGACCCCTTTGAGATTGCAGAGCATCCTTTGAAGTCTCTACTTGTGGGCATTTTTCTGGGAGGAAGAAGGCCCACAGTTTCAGCAGCCTCTCCAAAGCGTCAGTGGTTCTGAAAGATGAAA
>PITA01011974.1:23030-64561 GCA_004023965.1 Spilogale gracilis
GCTCTGTGTCTGCGGAGGGCGGGGGTCCCGGCAGAGGCTCTGTGTCTGCGGAGGGCGGGGGTCCCGGCATCTGCAGGCTGGAGCAGAAGCCTTCACAGGCCCAGACGGCAGGGCGAGCCGTGGGAAGAGCCCTGGGTGCAGAGTTGGGTGCCATGGCAACCGCATGACCTGGGACAACTCCTTACCCGCACTGAACCCGCTGTGACACCTCCCACCCAGTCATGGAGGGTCGGGTGAACTTCTTGGGGTAGAAATGCTGCTCAGGAGGTAACGGGTGCTTGCACCCACTCATTAGAGGCCTGGCCGGAGTCTGGGTTTAGACTGCCCGTGCCCTCACCACACTGACTTAATCAGCACTCAGCCGCTCTGTGATTTCCTGTTGGGCTGGTCCCCGCTCGCTCACTCCCCACGCCGCCTGGCTCCGTCTGGGTAGGGGTGGAAACAGGCCCAGGGGATGGCAGGCAGCCTCACAACCCGTCTCCGCTCCGAATTCCCCACACGCTTCTCTTTTCTGGGCTCCCAGATGCCTCTCAGCGCTGTCCAGTCCATCCAGAACTTTCCAAGGCAAGGCCTGGAGTCCAGGGGGGGCAGGGCCCTTGGGGCAGAGAAGGGGGTCTTCTCCAAGCTGCCTGCTCAGCATGGGCAGAGAGATCAGCCTAGAGGACAGTAGCCCAGGATGTCTGGGACGGGGTAAATGGCATTTAAGATTAGAGATAGCAGAGGAACTTAACGCATTTTAAGAATTTTATCTCAGAAGGTGGATAAAATATATTTTCTTTTATTAAAAAAAGATTTTATTTATTTCAGAGAGAGTATAAGCAGGGGAGCAGCAAGCAGAGGGAGAAGCAGGCTCCTCACTGAGCAGGGCGCCCCATGCGGGACTCTGTCCCAGGACGCTGAGCCACCCAGGCGCCCCAAAACATGTTTTCATAATTTAATGGGGGGGAGAATGAACACCTGTATTACTATTGAACCTAAGAGATAGACTATTACCAGGGTCTTAGAAACCCACTCTCCCGCCCAGTCACATGGCCTTTCCTCCTGCACCTGGAGAGTAACCACCGTCCCAAGCTTCCTGTCAGTCCTCCCTTTGTAGTGGGACTGTGTGCGCGTGCGTGTGCATGTGTGTGCACGTGTGCATGCACACACATGATCTGTGATTGGAGATACTTAGGTTATCTTCCAGATTTTGCTACTAAACATATTTTGGGGGGCATCTGGGTGGCTCAGTCGGTTAAGTGTCTGCCTCCAGCTCAGGTCGTGATCCTGGGGTCCTGGGATGGAGTCTCGCATCAGGCTCCCTGCCCAGTGGGGAATCTGCTTCTCCCTCTCCCGCTCCCCCTGCTTCTGCTGTTACCCTCTTTCTCGCACACAAATAAATAAATAAAATCTAAGAAACAAAACCAAAACCCCACAGATTTCTGTACTTTCTGTGATATGAGAGATTTCTGGTTGCTGCTTCTTAACCTTGGTTGCATGTTGGCATTAGCTAGAGGTGAGGCTGCTTTTTACAACACTGATGCCTGGAGATTCCAGTCTAGCTGGCTCTGGGGGGGAGCCTGGGCACCCGGACTTTTTAAAGCTCCCCAGGAGCCTCCAGTGCACGACTCAATGCAGATTTAGACTCCGCAGTTCGGTGGTGGGGCCCGGGGGGGGGTGTTTCTAAGACGCTGATGCTGACCTTCGGCCCCGGCGGGAGCCCGGCTGAGTCGGAGATAGTTCAGCTTTCCACGTAAGGCCACATGACCTCCAAAGGAGCCCCAGGCTCCCCCCTACAAGCCCCGGACAGCAGTCCCAGCGCCGCACACTCGACATCCTGGGATTTCGTGGATTTTTGCCTAAACAGTAGATGTGACATGCTGCTCCCCGATCACCCATCAGCAGAGGCAACCTTCCGGAAACACACGGACCCTTTGTGAGTTCTCTCTTGTGAAATGTCTGTCCGTGACTCTCGCCCATTTTTTGACTGATATCTATCTTTTCCCTGATCGCAGGATTATTTATAGATCCTGTCATTAATCCTATATTTATCTCACGTGTTGAAAATACAGCCTCTGTTCATTCACTTCCTGACACTCTGTGGGACTGGTGGTCTTAATTTTACTTGGGCAAGCCTTCATGGGCATCTGGTCTCTTTATTACTACCTTAATAAGTAGACTCAGAGGACATAAGAACCTGTTTTTCTCAAAACGGCAGGAAGAAATCGATCAATACATCAATCCAGTGAGCGCCAGTATCCGGATGGCCGGCGTGTCACCCCTCGTACCCATAGTCACACTGACTGGGGCCCGGACCTCCGACAGGTGGCACAGCGCGTGGTAATAAATGAATCCGCCAGGCCGTACCAGGGCCTGGGAAGAAAAGTCCAGCTGGCGGTCAGCTTGCTGTCCTGCTTGCACCCAGCCCCGCCTCCAACCACTCGACGCCTGGCGTCAGGCGCGTTAGCACACTATTCCTGGGAGTAGCAGGAAAGGTTTGTGTCGGGGTTTAGCCGAGTGGCTCTGCTGCATCTTTTGTGTATGCACTGGAGCTGTTGGCTCATCAAGGGTCCAGGCACCGCCCGCGGCTGCCCTCCCCGTCCCCACAGGCAGAGAACCGAGCCCTGTTCCCTGCTGCACGGGGCTCGTTCCTGGGGAGAAAGCCTGCAGGGAATTTACAATAAATTATTTTAGTTCAGATGTCAGAAAATTTTTTTTTTTTAAGATTATATTTATTTATTTGACAGAGAGAAACGCAGCCAGAGAAGGAACACAAGCAGGGGGAGTGAGAGAGGGAGAAGCAGGCTTCCCGCCGAGCAGGGAGCCCGATGCGGGGCTTGATCCTAGGACCCTGGGATCATGACCTGAGCCAAAGGCAGATGCTTAACTGATGAGCCCCCCAGGCGCCCAGAAAATGTTTTCTTTGTAGGGTCAGAGAGAAAATATTTTCACCCATTTGTTTGGGAATGAAACAACCGATAAAGCAGAGTAAGAGAAGGAGAATTTGCGAGACGGGGTTGGTCGAACGCAGGCCATGTGCTGAGTCTGGCCGGCCGTCTGTTTTCATAAATCAGGCTTGATGGGAACCCGCGAGCGTCCCCTCACGGACGTGTCTTTGGTGACTTCAGGGCATCCGGGCAGCTGGAGAGACTGAGTGTGGAGACCACGTGGCCCACAAAGCCAAAAATACTTTCATCAACTTCCCAGAGCAGTGGAAGGGAAGACAGACGTAAAGAACTGGGCCCTCGCCTTCTGCACAGTCTACTGGCCCCTTAAAGATGTCCACTGTCCCTCCCAGGGAGAGACTCACTTGAAAAACAAGACCACTCAGGGCATGACTAGTAGCCACTGTAAAATAGCCACTGTAGATATCCTTTGAATCAGATGTTATCTCTCAAGCTGAAGGACAGAATTCACTCATTCCGCTACGTGTTCTTCCTTCCACACCGTTATGACCCCAATGCTCTGCCCAGCGTGGTCTGGGGATGGAGTAGTGAGGACTCCAAGCCCTGTCCTCTTGCAGCTTCTATTCTTGGCAGGGAAACAGACCAAAAACAGGTGAACGAATAAAAATCATCCAGCCATGGGTGCCTGGGTGGCTCAGTGGGTTAAAGCCTCTGCCTTCGGCTCAGGTCGTGATCTCAGGGTCCTGGGATCGAGGCCCCGAGTCGGGCTCTCTGCTCAGCGGGGAGCCTGCTTCCTTCTCTCTCTCTGCCTGCCTCTCTGCCTACTTGTGATCTCTCTGTCAAATAAATAAATAAAATCTTAAGAAAAAGTAATCCAGTCATGGCATGTGTCATGAAGGAAACAAGAAACACGCCTTGGATGTGAGTCAGGGAACCAAGCATTTAGGTCTCTGGGGGGGAAGGGGGCGTGGCTCGGCATCCACCTGTCAAGCCTGTCGTCCGGAGCGTGGATGTTTCGCCGCCGGCTCCTAGCTGTGCGTCACAGGGACTGCACTGCACTTCTCTGTGTCTCTGTGTCCTCACCCAAAAAAGACGGATGGCTCAGTCCTTCCCTCGTAGTGTTCATGTGAGGATTATAGAGCCCTGGGACATACTGAGCTCCCCCAAACACTCCCTGTTATCATCGGCAGAAGTAGGGTATTACTAAAAAGCGTCTTGGGAGCATATGGGGAATTAGCAGCACGTACTGTGCTCTGTCCCGAAATCCTTATTTTCTGTGGCTGCGATTAATGACCACTTTGCAAATCTGTTTACCCAATTCTTAGACTCATTGGTGTTTTACTGTTGAGTGCTTTTTAAAACGGCAAATAAGCGTAAATCCTATGGTGCTAGACCAGTGGTTCTCAAAGTGTGGGCTCTGGGCCAGGAGCGGCAGCCTCACCTGGGAACTTGTTAGAAGGGCAGATTCCTGCTACCCAACCAAGACCTGTGAGTAGGAAACCTTGGCAGGGGAGGCAGGGTCGGGGAGCTCAGGGGTCTGTTTTAACAAGCCCTATGGGTGATCTGATTCGATTCATGTTAACATTTGAAAATCTCTGAGCGAGGTTATTTGACACTGAAATGAAAAAGGGGTCCCATTGAAAACATTTCCTCTATTCCCTGCTCAGGAAACACTTACTGGTTTTGGCCACGGTCACCAGTGAGTAGGAGCACAGGTTTTAAAGCCGTCCCAATCTGTCAGCGATGACTTCCTCCGGTTAGCACACAGCTCGTGAAGGCCGGCCAGTCGGCAAGAGCCTTCCTTTGCAAAAAGGCCACTTGATCCCTGAAAACTCCCACTGATCAGAGTCCACAGAACCCTGAGCCCACGCTTCCCAGAGCGGCATCTGCTGTGTGCGTCGCTTAGCCAGTGACGGGTCCGGGTTTCTGCTTCGGATAGAGGGTGAGGACGTCTTCCTTCCAGGCCCCATCCAAACGGCTCCACAGTAGAGGTGCCGACACCCGCTGAACCCTACAGACATCGTGAGCGCGTGGGGGCGCGGGGTGGCGTGAGGCAGTATGGGGGGACAGGGAGCGGCATCCTGGAGAGGCAGGGGCAGTTTTAGGACACGTCCACACACCTCGTGGGCCGCAGGAAGCTCCTCGGTAGCCCTGGGGGCGCAGGCGCTCGGTCTACGACTTCCGGATGAGCCCAACGCCTCTGTTTTGTTCAAGAGGCGAGGCAGGGGAAGGGACTTGCTCAAGACTCGAGACTGACTTGGTGCCGGCCAAGCACAGCCCCCTCCGCCACTGGGGCACTTTCTGTACTTAGAGAAAGAAGGCAAAGGTTTCGCAGCCTCATAAAAAGCGGTGGGATGTGCTTAGTGTGTTGCCATGGAAACCACGAGGGATGCCGTTATACCAAGTGCACTTCTAGGTTGTCTAGGAATTACACGGAGCATTTCAACGGGCTGCTTTATATCTGTCCCTCACGCTGGGACGTTCTCTTTGGGCGGATTGTTATTTATGGATGTCGGCATCCACTGAGCGTTCCCTCAGTCTGTCCCTGCATGAGTCTGGGGACAGAGAGATGGGGAGACCCATCTGTGCCACGAAGCTCACAGCCAGAGGTGGGGGGCAGAGAAGACAGGGGCATGCGCCCTGCTGTGCTCCCAGGACAGAATTCCCTTTAAGCTTGCGTGAGAACTCAGGGTCGGAGAGATCAGAAAGGATATCCCCAGGGCAGTGCTGTTTTCCCGAGTCTTGAAGGGTGTCTGTGTGTTTGCCATGCAGAGAAGGAATGCCTTTTCGAGCAGCGCCCTCGTTTTCCTGAACCACAGTCATGGCGCTGCCAACTCCGGTGGCGTTACAGAATTGAAAATGACTTAGTTGATCTTTGGAGAAAGATCCCAAACATCTAAGGATCGAAGACAAATCATGTGCTTGTGTGCCCATATATCCTCCCACTGTCAATGGGTTATTGTACGCCGCGTGTTAAAATGATGTAATCAAACTTCAGTCAACGATAGTCAGGGAGTACCTAGGCTCCTACAGGGACACTATTCTAGGCCCGGGGTGCAGGGAGCGGTGGCTGCGGTGGCTGATCAGATACTGTTATTTTGACCCATCGGCATTCATACGGCAGTGGTACGGGGACAACAGAGAACGGAAAAGGGGAAGGAAAATTAATCAGGGTAAGAGGATGGACTTGGGGCGATGGTGATGGAGACCAAGTAGCAGGAGGATGGAAAAGAACTTTCTCGCACATGGTTCTTGAGCAAACATCTGGGCCGGGGTCTCCCAGGATTCTGGAGATGGGCACGTGTGTGAAGGGCGCTCCAGGCGGAAGGAACAGCCAGGACAGAGCGCCGCAGACTGAAGAGTATTTGCTCTAAGTGGGAAGTCAGTCAGAGGGTTTGGAGTAGAGTGGGATCATGTGCTTTGGAACGCAAACTCTAACCATCATTTCTTTCTAATGCTGCTTTTCTTTTTGAAATTGTGGTAAAATACAAAATTTGCCATCTTCACCATTTTTAAGTGTGGAGCTGGTAGTGTGCAGGATGCTCACCTCCGTGAGCCAACAATATCCGGAACTTTGTAATCGTGCCCAGGAACTCTCTGTGCTGAACCCCGGCTCCCCCTTCCCCGTCTCCCCCCCTCCCCGACAGACACATTCTGCTTTCGCCCCTTGAGCTGGTCGACTCTTTATTATTTTTTTATTTTATTTATTTATCTGACAGAAACACAGCGAGAGAGGGAACACAAGCAGGGGGAGTGAGAGAGGGAGAAGCAGGCTTCCCGCGGAGCAGGGAGCCCGATGCGGGGCTCGATCCCGGGTCTCCGGGATTATGACCTGAGTTGAAGGCAGACGCTTAATGACTGAGCTCCTTAGGCGCTCCTGGTCTTTGTCTTTTTGTAGCTGGCTTATTTCACTGAGCACGGTGTCCGTAAGGTTGTTCCACATTGTGGCAGGTGTCAGGCTCTCCTTCCTTTTAAGGCTGACTGTGTTTCATTGGCACACCAGGGAACTGTCTAATATCATGGGGACTCAGAGCTCCCTCCCCCGCATTAATTCTCCGGTAACATCTACTAAGCTCACAAATCCTTGCTGTGATCGGCCCCTGATACGTTCTCTCCGTGAGCAGGCTGTTTTCCTGCTGGGAAAGGAAGAACTGTGAATGCTCACATCAGTGCTCAGCTGGGCTAGAAATAGAAGCGATGAAAAACCAAAACTCCAATGAAGTAAGACATATATATCTGTCCTATTTCATGTATATATATATTGGCAATGGGTTAAAAAACAATCCTGGGCCTTAAGACTCAGAGGAATAGGCCATCTCCTTTGTAGATCGGTGGCGTGGAGATCCTTCTAACTTTCCTAAAGGGTTACTTGGCTGTAAGTTGGCTCAGATCTGAATTTCTCTCAGAGAAATAATAAGAGAGAAATGCCAATATATTCAAAACCACAACCTTATTTAAAATACTGGAATTGAGAATGGGGGGTTGATCATATAAATTATGTCCATATTAAGAAATAGTATGCCAGGGCACCTGGGTAGCTCCATCGTTAAGCATCTGCTTTCGGCTCAGGTCATGATCCTGGAGTCCCAGGATCGAGTCCCACATCAAGCTCCCTGCTTGGCAGGAGGCCTGCTTTTCCTTCTCTCATTCTCCCTGCTTGTGTTCCCTCTCTAGCTGTGTTTCTGCCAAATAAATAAAGACTTTATTTTAAAAAATGATATGCCACTTAAAACTAATATTGAAAAAGACTTGAGACGTGGGGAAGTGGAGGCCCCTGGCTGGCTCAGTCGGTAGAGTGTGCTATTCTTCTTTTTTCTTTTAAAGGCTTTATTTATTTATGTGACAGAGAGAAACACAGCCAGAGAGGGAGAACAAGCAGGGGGAGTGAGAGAGGGAGAAGCAGGCTTCCCGCCGAGCAGGGAGCCCGATGTGGGGCTCGATCCCGGGTCTCCAGGATCATGACCTGAGCCAAAGGCAGTCGCCCAACCAACTGAGCCCCCCAGGCGCCCCTAGAGTGCGCTATTCTTGATCTCAGGGTCAAGAGTTCGAGCCCCAAGCTGGCTACAGAATTTGCTTTAAACAAAAAGTCTCGGGGAAGTGTTTAGGGTACATTATTATGTGAAAAAAAGGCTTAGTACAATACATAGCACAATATTTTTGCCATTTAAAAATTATTTGTTTTTTTTGTCCTAGGTCATAAATTCACACTTGGTTCAAAAATGAAAGGGCACAAACACTCATATAAGGAAAGGTCTGTTTCCTACTCCTGTCTTCCGCCTTCCTACACTCACCAAAACCACCACGAAAACACACAGGAAACCAGGCCATTAGTTTGTTGTGGATCATTCTAGAGGATTTCACAAGCATCTGTAAGTGAATGCAAACATGTGTCCTTTCTCCCTTCTCCTTTTGTGCAAATTTAAGCTTGTTAGATACATTGCTTTACACTTGAATTTTTAATTATTTATGTATTTGTTTTATGTATATATTTATTTATTATGTTATTTATTTTTAAGATTTTATTTATTTGAGAGAGAGAGAGCACAAGCATGAGTGGGGGGGCAGAGGCAGAGAGAGAAGCAAACTCCCCGCTGAGCAGGGAGCCCTATGTGGGGCTCGATCCCAAGACCCTGAGATCATGACCTGAACCGAAGGCAGACGCTTCACTGATGAGCCCCCCAGGAACCCCTGTTTCATTTTATTTTTTTAAAGTTTATTTATTTAAGCAATCTCTGTACCCAACGTGGGGCTCTAATTCATGACCCCAAGATCGAGGATCGTGTGGTCTTCCAGTCATGCCTGCCCGATGTTTTTTATTTTCGTATATAAAATATACCCTAATTTTGTTTTTTCCTGGGCGGCTCAGTCGTTGCGTGACTGCCTTAGCTCAGGTCATGGTCCTGGAGTTCCGGGATCGAGCCCTGCATCGGGCTCCCTGCTCGGCGGGAAGCCTGCTTCTCCCTCTCTCTTTCTCCCTGCTTGTGTTCCCTCTCTAGCTGTTTCTCTCTGTCAAATAAATAAATAAAATCTTAAAAAAAATAGTTGAATGTGCAGACATAACATAATTTAATTAGCTCTACTAGTAGGCGTTTTGGCTGTTCCCAGTGCTGCGCTGTTACAAGTGTAGAACTCGGTCCGAGTCATTTCTCACACTCTGCAAATACGTCAATAGGATTAGTCCCTGGGAGTGGAATTGCTGAGTGAAATGTCATATACATTTTCCTAAATCTCAGCAAACTGCCCTCAGAGACTGTGCCAGTTTAAGCTTTTCCCCAGCAACGTCTGAGGCCAGGGTCTGTCCTCTGCTCTCACCAGATCCCCCAACAAAGGCAGTCACACCAAACTTCTGGGGTCTTGCTGATTGAATAGGTATTTCAACGTAGCATTAATTGCATTTCTTTGTTCATGTGCAAAATGGAGCCTCTTTTTGAATGTTTACGAACCACTTGGGTTTCTTTTCCATGAACCACATGTATATTATTTTAATTAAAAATGCTTCTCTGTGTATCCATTCATCCACATGTCAATGCCTTCTAGTAAGGACTCTCTGCAGGGCATCTTCGGGACTATTGTAGGTAAAGCAGTCGCCTGGGGCACCCCCGGACGGACGTGCAACCTGGGGGAGAAGAAGGATTTTGAGTTACACAAGTGAACCGCTTAGGCATTCGTGCGTCTGCGGACCTTCTCCAGGGAAGAATATCTAGCTGTCTCCCACAAGGTACAGATGATCTTCGGGCAGCAGTTGATTTTTTTCCTTTGCGCTTTTCTGTATTTTTCAAACTTTTGGTAATATACACACATTAGGCTTGCAATGAGGTGACCTCTCCTTTGTCCATTTTCTGAATTTTCCAAGTTGCGTGTGTGTGTTCTTTCCAGCAAGGGACACATACAATCTTTGCACTCAGGAAAAAGAGATACGTGATGGGGAAACATCACACCTGACACACAAGTGTGTCAGATAGTAAGAAAGAAACAAAGACCAAAAACCGCGGGGAAGAATGTTCCTTCTCTGCGGCAAGGATGTGCGTGCACAGTGGACGGAGAAAGCCGCGTCCCGAGCTTGCAAGTGCTTGGCCCCGGCTCTGAGACTTCCCGTCCCAAGTCCCGGCAGACCTCCACTCAGCAGAAAGATTAAGGACTCATCTCTTCTTGGCGGGACCACCTCATCTGCAAGCAGCAAAACAGGAAATCGGGGCCCAGGGCGCAAGCTGGGAGTTCCCCCTTTTCCCAAGCCAGCTTCAGGCTGGATGTCCGAGGGCGACCCCTGTTGGTGGGATTTAAGCACGCCCGTGGCTCGCGAGCCCAAGGCTTGCAGCAAACAGCCCGCGCCCCGACCTCCAGCTGCCTTCTCCTTCCCATCTCCCCATGTGCCCCGCTCTTGGGGTGTGCCTGCCAGTTTCCAGGTTTTGGGGAAAACCTCGTCCGGAGGCTTGGGGGACAGAGCCTGTGTGTGGTGTGGCCAGCTTCCCAGACCCCTCGCAGGGAGGCCACTGTGAGGCCAGGCCCGGGCTTTGCTGGTCAGCAGGTACACGGGGGACAGTGACTCCCACTCTGAAGGGCAGGCTTGCACCCCGCAGCCCACTGAGGGTGCCAGACTCGGGCATTTGTGGGAGCTGTGAGCACACAGGCCATTCAATCCGTGGGACGTGGCTGAGGGCTGCATCTCCCTTCCCCTGGAGCAGCGGAGGCAAAGGGCTGGCTGGGAGGAAGGGCAGGCTTCTGTCTGGAGACTCTCCCCAGGGATTCTGATAAGAACCCGAAAACCAATCCAGCCCTTCTTAAGCAGCTGGCTGCTCTACCCCCACCTGCAAGGGCCCAGGCACGGAGGCAGACACCGGGCCCGAAAGGGGCTCCTGGTGCATGGCGTCCATCACAGGCCCAGTGGAAGCGCCCACTGAGCTCGTCCAAGTCTGATTTCAGACACGTCGAGCCTGTTTGCAGTCCATCAGCCTCGCTATCTCCCCAGGGCATTGGCCTGTGATAAAGAAGGCCGGATACCAGAGGAATGTGCTGGGCATTTCTGTGCTTCAAGAAAACATGACTAAGTCATTCTCTGAGCCCATCACCCGACAACGGTGTTTCTTTACGGCTCTGTGTCTTGGTGCCTGGGGCGGGGGGCGGGGGCGCAGATCTCCTCTCTGCTGATGAGAGTGGGGGAAAATCTCCCCTGCAGCTCCTCGTGCTCCAAACAGGGCTGATTCCAAGCTGACCTTTCCCTGTGTAGCCAGGTGCTCAGCCTCCTCCTGCTGTTTGTAGGTCCAAGTGTCTGGGGCTCCTCCTTAAGAAAGGAAAGGAGCCAGAAATTATGGTATGGTGAGGAGGGGACATAGGTGGGCTCCATCTAAGTTTGCTGGAAAGGAGAGGCGGGCAAGGGATGCTTGCCCTAACACTCAGCTGGCTGCATTTCCAGAAGTCAGGGAAGGTCTGAGAACTCTGACTGACCCCAGTGAAGGTCACGACCAGCTTTCTGGAAGGGCCTGGAGAGGAATGCAGGGATTCCCTAGTTTAGCTACATATGAGGGCTCTGTTCCAGCCCCAAGCATAGGAACAGGCTCCAGCAGCTTCTGCCTGACTCTTGGCAGTGCATTCGTGGGGCTGGTGTGTGCCACTGGGGAATGAGGACCCTGCCCACAGAGTTGGTTCTCACAGGGTGCTGCTGGCTGGAAGGAGGGAAGAGATGTGCATTCTAGGGGGATCCAGCGAGCCCAGTGACAGGGCTGAGTTATCAGCTCCAAACAAGTGGACCGGATGGAGAGCTGGCATCAAAGCCCTCCTTTTACAAACACGGGAACAGAGAGACCCTGGGAGGGGGAGTAGGTGACGCTGGGCCACCCAGTACGTTAGTGGCAGAATGGAGGGAAGACTCGGGTGCCCTTGGGACCTGTCACAGGCTCTTTCGACTTCCACTGCTTCCTCAGGAGGGGACTGTCGACAGCAGTCATACCTGTATACGTTGACCCTTGAGGACCTCGGTCTGTGCAGTGAAAGAGAAGGATGCGGGAACTGTGTGCTGGGTATCTCCACTATCACTGCCTCCTTCCAGCAGTCCTACCAGGCCCAGGAGGAAGCATCACACAACCCATTTCCCTGATGAGGACACTGTTTCAAGCGACGCTCCCTTTGAACGTGTTGCGCTTGGAGAAACACTAGGTCCCCTCTACCAGCATCTGTCTCCAAGGCCACTCTTTTCTGATAAGTTAAAAAAAAAAGTTCAAAGATCCTGAGACTTAACAGCCCTGAGCCCCATGTCGCGGTCACTCCGGCAGACGCACGACTCTCCGGCCCACCGCCTGTCCCCGGAGCGGGGTCCCCGCTCGCCCCTCGCCGCCTCGCCCTGGGCTCCGGCGCCCTCACCCGGCCGCGGCGGTCGGCTCCGTGCGCGCCCCGGCTCCCGGGATCGGGTCTGCGCCTCCCCGCTCGGCCGCCAGAGCCCGCCCCGGGCCGGTCGGGGCGCGGGCCCCCGCCCCACCTCGGCGAGGGGCGGGCGGCCGGGGGCGGGCGACTGGGGCCCCGGGGAGGAGCCGCCGCGCGCTATAAAGGCCGCCGCCGGGGAGTGCGAGCCGAGCGCGGTGCGGGCGGCTGGGGCCGGGCGGGCGGACGCGAGAGGCGCGGTGCATCCGGGGCGGAGCGCGGCCGCGCGCGGAACCCCACTCTTTTGGACGAGCCGCCCCTCTGCCGGCCCGCGTCCCCGGGGCTCGCGGGGCCCGTCGCTGTGTCCGGGAGCGTCCCGGCCGCCGAGCGCGAGGTAAGAGGGCCGGGCCGGCGCGCCGGGCTCCGCTGACCGCCCGAGCCTGGGAGCGGAGGGAAGAGCGCGGGGCCCGCGCCTCCACCGGCCACGGGAACACGGTACCTGTCTTCGGCTTCTCTGGGTCCGTCCACTCTGTGCTCTGTGGTCCGCCTGTCTGTCCGGGCGTCTGTTGGTGGGCACACGCTCCTGTCGCTGTCCCCTGGGAGATTTCGCCCAGATCGTGTCATCTTTTGCAAGCAGCAGGTGCTGGGGTCGCTGGTGTCCCTGGAGCGCGTGTGTAGGGGGACCCCTGCTTTCCCTCGAGTCCCCCACTTCTCAGTGGCTGAGGGAGGGGGACTCTTGCGCCCGGGGCTTGCGGATGAGGGGCTGCTCTGAGGGTCAGGTCGGGGAGTCCAGCCGACCGGGAGCGGGCTCACACTGGGCACTAGTGGGCGGGCGCCTGGCAACAGGTCTGCGCCGCCCTGCTGCTCGGGCCTCGGCACCGTCTTCCTTCTGGTTTCCCCTCCGCCTCTCGCTGCCTCCGGCTCCTGCACTCCCCCGGAGCGCCGGGGTCCCACCGTGGTGCTGGCGCGGGGGCGCGGGGTGTGTGTATGCGCGTGTGTGCGCGCGCGCGCGTGTGTGTGTGCGTGTGTGTGGGGCTGAAAGACATCCCCTGTTGATGCTTTGACGGAGACTCCAAACCCGGCGTTGCCGGAGGGGTTCGGTGGTGCCTGGTGAGGGTCATCGGCTCCGAGAAGGGTTAGATTAGGTTAAAGACCTGGCCGAGTGCCGAGTGCAAGCCAGGGCTGCCGCCAGGTCTCCAGCTCGCCGCTCTGGGAACGAGGGCCCGAGACCTCCTGGAACGGACTGGGCAGCACGCATGTACTCTTGAGAAAGGAGCTCAGTGCGCCCGAGGTCCCCAGCCGCAGACCCTGAGCTCTCAGCGGCAGCAGCAGTTCCCCGAAGGTCGAACACCAGCGCCGCGGTCCCAGGCGCGTCTCCAGCGGCCGGCTGTGAGGTCCCGAGTCTCGCTCCGCGCAGCCAACGTTACCCACAGGTGAGAACTCTCTTTTGAAAGTAATCTTTTGATGTAGGAGCCAGTGCCTGGCTGCAGCCGCAGCCCCGGAGATGGTGAGCCTGGGAGCGAGTCTCTCCATTCCGGCGGTCTGGAGAGTGATCCCGGCCCACCGGGGGGGCTGGAAGCCGGCGGCTTTGCGTGCCCAGGCGCGGCGCCACCATGGACAGCTCCCAGCCACTTCCTCCACTCCGGGTCTCCGGCCCTGGGTCTCCGGGAAGTGGGGAAGTCTTGTGCGTTCCAGACTCCAGGTGTTGGGGCTCAGGGCAGGAGGAGAGAGACAGCTAGTTTTTGAGAGCGCATTGCAACCATGTCCCAAGGTCACATGAGCCACTCAGGAGAATAAAGGGAGCCTGTGGTTGGTGACTGGGTCTTTGATCGACTGGCAGCCGAGCTCCCTAGAGGATCTCTGGCCTGGTATGTGGCAGGAGGGGGTCCGTAGCTTTTCCGCAGCCCTGTGAGCCCCTTCAGAGGTGCTCTAAATGTGTGAGGCCTGAGCATCCGGCTGAGGCAGTGGGATCAGGCCGGGCCCAATTAGGGACTGCTCAGACTGCTGCTCTGTACACGGCGCGAGGGCATGTTACCGTTTATCACATTGTTCAGTAAATTTGGTAGTGGGGAGAGATACTGGTTTCAGAGTCACAGAGGCAGGATGGAGAAGAATCTAAGAGAACAAGTTACAGAGAATGTGTTCAGATACATTTGCAAAAACAACCACGCTTCTTTCTGGTCCTGGCTGTTTTCTCCACGGCGTAAAACACTCTTAAAGAAGCTCCCAAAGGTTCCTCTTGAGCCCAGTTGATGCTGTTTCCAGTTGGTTGCTTGGAAACAGGGAGGGGATAAACTGTAGGGGTTCCTCGTGCGCGAGTCCTTTCCCTGATAAGAAATGGCACGGGCTGGGGCTCTTTGTGCCCTGAGCACCCATACAGAAGTGTGTGTCTTCCTCTATTTTAAAATTAGAAGGGATGTCTATGGTCTGATTCTGTGTGTGACTGCCAGATGTCCCTGGGAGTAAAAACAATCAAATCAAGCATCCTTTTTTTTTTTTTTTGAGACCGCATGGTGATTTTTGAAGGTCCCTGGAGCCTCGTGCCTATTCCCTGTACCATGGGAACACACTGTCCCCCTGGCAAGGTTGCTAATGAGAACCAAAGCGCCCCAATATAAAACACTTAGCCCCTTGCTGAGGACCCAGAACGCTCTTAAAATGCCAGCAATTACAGGTATTTCTTTTGAAGCCCCAGCCGTCCACTCATCAGTGTCTGTTTGACAGGGACTCCGTCCCCTGCTCTGTGCCCGTGTTGGAGAACTTGTGGATGAAAGTCAAGACAGTACCGACACCGATCACAGTGCCAACAGAAGCAGTGTCAGAGATAAATGGGAGAATTTTTGTGAGGCAAATCAGGCCCCTGTGTTTCTCACCTGCACCACTTGGAAGAAAGAAAAAGTAAGTCATTTTCGAAATATTATCATCGCTCTCCAGATTTGAGGATTAATTCTTCCTGAGCTTCCTCCCAAAAGAAGGCAGAATCTCCCCAAAGCCCTCCTAGTCCTGCTGGGGGAGGGAGAGATTTTTCTTGGGTCTGGATGGGGAGTGGCCATGTCCCCATTCCTGGATCGCTGCAGGGTGGCGTGAGGGTTCGCTGTGCGGGGCAGCATCTTGTCTTGGAGGCCCGTGTGGGGTCCTTACCACGTAGGAAGCAGCACATCCGTTCACAGCAGGACCCTGTGTGGCTGTGATGTCCTGACTAGGGCACAGCCCTGCCTGGAGCACCGGCCACTTACTTGGTCCCAGCCGGATTGGAAGATTCCCTCCAGCTCCAACACTTGGGGTTCTCTCCATGAAAATCACTAATACCATGATGTTTGGAGAGTGGAATTATAATGTACCCAATCTCACACTTAGTATTTCCCCACCAAAAATGTGTATGTGCAGGCATGTGTGTTTCTACCAGTTTCACATTCGAGTGCTCTTAGATTTCTTCATCTGTTTTCTTTTCCCCTAGATCAGAAGTCACCTTAGCTCCCTACAGCTGAAAGGCGTGGAGCTCAAGGATGCTGTGCAGACGCTGGGAGTCTCCCCGTGAGTCCCAGCCTCCCGGTGGACTGAATGGAGCCGGAGGCTGGACCCCAGCTGACTCGAAGCCGTGGCTCTCTCCCCCGGACTTCACGCAGGTTCCGGTTTCCATCACACACGGCTTTCTGGTAGGACGACAACTGATCTCCAGGACACCCTTGGAGTCAGGGCCAGTGGGTGGGGGGCTGGCCCAGGCGCTGACAGGGGGCTCTCCGTGGGCCTGGGGGCACTCTCTGTGTCCTGCAGTGACATCTGAGTCTGTGGGATGGGCCGGTCTGATGGCAAACGTGGCGATCAGGGGAGGGCCAGCGGGATGAGAGGGGCGCGTTCAGAGAGCAGCAAGCATTGTAGAATAACAGGTTTGTAGTTATAGCGCTCCCTAGGGAAATGCAAGCGTGTGGCTTGGGTTCTTAAGAGGAACGGAGTTATGTGTGTGGGCTGTATCCACAAGACCCCATATCCGTGAACAGTCATCTGGCGACATCTCTCTTTCCCCAAGACGGCACATACCCAGATATTCGATCTCGGCAGAGTAATGCGTCGCCTGTCTCCTTGTGCTGGGGTCCCCCGTTGTGTGCACAGTGAAAGGATCAAGTAGCCTGCTGTCTTATATCTGGTTAGGTTAGGAGGGGTTAGGAGTGGTGACAAGTACAGAGGGTGACCCGTCTCCCTCGGGCCCTGAGCCTCCTTTCCCAAGAGCCTGGCACGGGGAGACTGGGTTGAACTGGGCAGGCCTCGGGTGGCCACAGCAGTGACTCAGATCCCTCTCTGGACCTCTGGCCCCACCCAGTCCCTCCGGGGGCTGTCCTTGCCTCTCTGGTCACTTCCCCCCCTTCTTTCCTTGGCCTCTGTCTACTCTTGTGCCGGCTTTGTTCAAACCTGGCTCTTCAGAAGGGAGGCTGCTTGCAGAGAACTGTCATCAAATATACATTTGTTTTCCGCTGGGTTCCCTCTGCGCCAGGAAACACACTTACCCCCCCAGGGAGAGGAGCTGCCCCTCTCCCCTCGCCCTGATGCTTTCGAGGGCCCCTCTCTGGGCTCAGTGTGGCTTCAAGCACGAGGTCCACTCTCCCCTTCCCAGCGCCTGCAAGTGGCTGAGCCCTGGGGTGCACAGCGGACACCCCCCAGGCCCCCTGGGAGGAGGTTTCCCTCTCTCCAGCTCCGACAGTCTGGCTCCTGAATTGGGAAATTGCTGAGGTGTTATCTTTGAGTCTCCTGCAAGGGCAGCCGCATGACGGGTTTAGCCATAACTTGGGTTTAAAGTGCTTTGACCAGACAACTGCTTCTGAAAACCCCGTGTGCTTCTCTCAGCTGTTCCTGTACCAGAGCTTGGCCAGCAGGCCATTTGTGTTACGGGGAAGGGGAGTGGAGACGCTGGTCCCTCCGCTGTGTAAAGGATCCAGGCCAGACTGCTGCCTCTCCGGATCCTGGACACCGCGGCGGGGATGCCTGGGGACCACTGCACTGTTGGGTCTCCTGTTTGGGGGCAGGAGCTCTGGCTGCTGGCTCTAAGGTGTGGGCACAGGACTGGGAAACGCACAGGGGCCACTGTCCCACTGAGTTGAGTTGAACGTGCAAATGCATCCCCTGGGAGCTGGAGAGGACGCAAGCTCTGATGGCCGGTGGCCGATGGCCGTCCTGAGGGTCTGTATTTCCAACCAGCTCTCAGGTGGTGCCTCACGTGCACCCAGAGCCTCCGGAGGTGCGTGGGGCTGTGACCTAGCTCAGCTCTCCGTGCTGGATTTTAGGGCAGTTTCTAGTGTCCGAGTGCAGGCGGTCCAGCCTCTGTGCCCTCCTAATGACCTTATAATGACCTTTCAAATTCTTGGAGGTAATTATTGTTGCTCCCAAACCGTCTTATCAGTAGACTAAATATCGTGAACCCCTTTGCGTTCCCCTTTTCCCTGTCATAATAAATTTCCCAGCTCTCTGAACCGAGTGGCTGCTAAGTGCAAGACCACTGTGCAGATGGCCATCCCTCTCTGCCCGGCAGAGGCATCTGAATGTAATTTTGCTGGTATTAAGAGATCGCTTGGGGAGTCTCATCTCGCTCTGGCTCCAGACACACGGGATACATGTTTACATTTAGACAACTTCACTTGACTCTAAGGATCACAGCTTTTTTTGAACCTAAAAATGAAACCCAAACCTCCATTATCTCCCTCAGTCCCCCTCCCTGCGGTATTCCTTTTTTTTTTTTTTCTAAAGATTTAATTTATGTATCTGACAGAGAAACACAGCGAGAGAGGGAACACAAGCAGGGGGAGTGAGAGAGGGAGAAGCAGGCTTCCCTCTGAGCAGGGAGCCCGATGTGGGGCTCGATCCCGGGTCTCCGGGATCATGACCTGAGCAGAAGGCAGATGCTTAATCAACCAAACCACCCAGGCGCCCCGCCCAGGCGCCCCTCCCTGCGGCATTCCTGCAGGGGTGAGCGTCACAGACGCCTGATGGTCAGCACAAGGCGAAGGTGTGCAGTTGTGTTCTCTCCGTTCATCACATCTGGAGGCAGAAGAAAATCGAGTTCCTTGTGTGTGCAGGAGATGTGTTAGCCCCGGGGGAGGCAGGATTAAAGAGACAGTCCCTCCAGAGCTAAGGGTCTAGCTGGGGGAACAGCCACATCCGCGGGAAGCTGCCACGCGGTGTGATGCGGAAGGGGCCATGTGAGTCAGGAGGAGTGGTGGGTAGGGGGCCGGCGGGGACGGGTGGAGTCAGAAGACGTCCGGGAAGCTTCCCGGAGAAGGGGACATGCAGTGCTTTCTGGAACGGTTAGCGGGAGTGGATAGGGATTTTCCCACCAAGCAAAGGTGGGATTCGGGGAGTGGAGTTCAGAAGGTGTTGCCCGTAGAGAAAATGCCACAGGGAAGGATGCAGAAGCACAACCAGGCTCAGACCTCTTTCCTCCTGCAACCTTTCACATTCCTGCAACTCCCCACCTGCCCGGGTCCCTAAGCCCCCTCCCCTGCCCAGGCTGCCGGTGACACCTGGCGGAAGAGAGAGCCATTAGTCTCGCAGACTCCTGATTTTAAATTACTTTAATCATAAATTTTTGTCCCAACAAAATCTTACAAAAGTCTCATTTACAAACCAGATAAAAAATGCTTGCAGCTGAGAGTAGGTTTTTATCTTGAGGCCCCCAGAGGGGTGCCACAGAGCTCTATGGGTTCCAAGGAGCCCAGTTTGAAAACTGTCCTCAGATCATTTTCATTTTGCTTTTGGCAGTCACACCCGTGGTGCCAGGTTCGTGTTACTGTGCTTCGTCTTGCTGTGTCTTCTTCGCCTTTTGGAAATCTTGCTGGGTTTGTGTCAACACTTTTCAGTGAGATTCAGCCAGAATCATCCCGTGTGACTATCGAAGAGATCTGAGACGTGTGGGTTACCAGGGGCAAGGATCTGTGACAGGTGCTGGCTCAGGAGAGTCAAGCTGTAGCTAGCAAGCCCAGCAGGCAAAGAGAGGCATAAGCTTCTTGCAATAAAATAAAATAAATAAATAAATAAAATAAAATAAAATAAAATAAAATAAAATAAATGGGCTTTTAATTTCCAACCTTGTCCATCAATCTATTCTCCCAAGATTCTTCAGATCTAGAAAAGCTGGCAAGATGGAAACATAGCTTATTTCCAGGGTAGACGACTCGACACATTGTGTCCAGGATCTTATGTCCTTTCCTACTGATGTGAAGGACACATGTGAATGTGGGAGGTTTTTGAGAGTGGGGTTTGGACAGGGACAGTAAGTCCAAAGTATAAAAAAGGACAAGACCACTGGTCCCAGGTGAGGTGGAAGGTTCCAGTTCGAGCTGGGGCTCCTGTTTGCTTCTCACAGAGCTCCTCTACAGGAGGAAGTCCATGCTCTGAATAAGACGGCACCCGAAGGGAGCCCCGTCCTCACCAATGGCAGTCCTCGTCCTTAGAAAGGGATCTGAAGAACCCCTTCTGGGCGCAGACCCCGCTCTAAAACCAAACGCGGATGACTGATTTAAGGTGATCAAGTGACCCAGGATCAGTCTGGAGACCTTAGAGGACCGTCCCCTCCATCTCTGCGAGGAGCCCCAGCAGGGGCACGCGGAAGGGGGCGTTTTTCTGCGGGTGGGCATCCGCAGACCCGGGCAGTGTCAGTGAGGGCTGGTGTGCTGATGGCTGACCAGCAGCCTCACCATCTGGGGGCAGCTGGTCACACGTCCGAGAGGTCTCTGCTCCAGACCCTGTCACCCTAGACCCTGGAACAGCCTGAACTTTGGACTTGACTCCCAAACCACGGGGATTCAACCTGCGCCGGCTTGCTAGGAGTGGATATTGGCTGGTGCCAATGTAGCCCTGAATTCTGGGCACAGGAGACCAAAGATCCTGGTTTCCTAGATTCCACGGAATGGTCTGGGGGTGGCCGGTGGTGATGCTGAGCTGTCCCCTGAGTGCAGAGGCTCCCTTGGGGGGCAGTGGTGCGTGCTGGTGGGCCGCGAGGGCCCAGGTGCCTGAGGGTACAGAGCTGGGGCAGGACGGCCCCGTGCACACGCCCCGCTCCTGGTCCAGTGCACCGCTCCGCTGCCTTCTTTCCGGGGGGGGGGGTGAGGGGGTAAGGCGGTGGGGGGGCAGGGGACCCTTACTCCCAGCCTGGTCCCCTGGAGTCTCCCAATTCTGGGGCCCCAGAGCCCCCCAGGCTCAAAGCGGGTGTGCAGCGCTTTCTTCTTCCTGTAGAGGATAACAGGACTGAGCCTCAAGGGGAGTGACAGGGGAACAGACTTGGGCAAAACATGAAAAAAAATGTTTTGAAGCAAACTGGTGGTTTGAGGAGCGGCCGATTTCAAAGCTGACTGTGTTACGAGCACGGAGTAATTCACTCCTATGTTAATTTTCCAAAGGTTTGGGTTCAGGAAAACCTCAAACATAGTGGTTAAGCACTTTTCCTTTCCTTTAAAAATTGTGTTTATTTTCGGACGAACTTAATCCCTATGTTTCGGATCTATTTCCGCGTTACTCAGCAAAAGGTTGTTTTTCACCGGCGCAGCCGAGCCCTGAGCGTGCCCTGCAGCTCCCTCCAGCCCCGCCGCGCTCCCGCTGCCCCCCGCGGCTCCTGGCTGGGCATCTCCACAGCCTGGCAGGAGGCACAGTAAATACAGGCTCCGGAAGCGAAAGGAACAAGTATTTAAAATGGTGATATTTGGTTTGCTCTGGATTTTCTGCAGGAATTTTGATTTTTGAAATGGGGGCATTGCCGTAGTCTTGATGGGTCCTTCGATGCTCTTTTAAATTCCGCACCCGGCCCCAACCTCACCCTGGTGAGCACCCATGCGCTCGCTCTGCTGGGGATGAGGGGAACCTGAAGCCTGTCTCTTCTTCTCTCTTGCTTCCTTTTGCTTTTAGAGAGGGAAGGAGTTGTGGGGCTCCGTACTGGAGTGTTTTCCAGATTCTGCTGGGCTGATGTGTCTATGACTTCTTCAGAAGTGACTGAGTTCATCAGATTTCTCAATTCAGTTCCTGGTAGCAAAAGAGAAAACAGCTGTCAGCTTTTGGCTTTAGAGCATCTCTGTGCAGGAATTTCTTCTCATTTACACCTTTTTTTTTTAACCTAAGAAGGCATCGCAGTCTAGTGGTGTTTGTGTGGTTCCCAGCTCTGAAGGGGCTCAGAGAGTCCTCCGACCGAACCACTGTGGGCCGTGTGTGTGCACACGCCAGCCCGGTGGCGGGCGAGAGCTCGGATCTGTTTTGAATTTTGAGATGGTTGGGTAATGTTGTCACACATGCTAACATATAAACACCTCCTGGGAGTTTCTGAGAATGACCATGTACTGAATTTCATTTTTACTTTGAACATCCCCAAATACAGTTCCTTTAAATAAGAAGCTATTTTTAACATAGCAAAAAAAAAAAAGATGATGCTTTGATTGAGTCTTGCTTAATAAGTCTGTGGTCCACCGGGTCGTCCGGGGCGCCAGCTCTCACGGGTCAGGGGAGCAGAGCGGGGCAGAGTCCCAGAACGGTGAGTGTCCACCCGAGGTCACCCAGGAGCCTGGACCTGTGGCGCCGTCCTCGGGACATTAGCAGGTGACGGGGCTGGACGGGGACCCTCCTCGGTGTGCGTCCGCATGGCCGTGCTCTGAATGATGACGGGCGCTGCTTCAGTCTTCAAGAAGGAGAAAGCACGTTTATGGGACTGTTGTGATTCACCGTAAAGCAGCTGGAGGGTGGTTTCAATCCCAGAGCGCTCGCTATTGACTGGCAGGTTCTGATTGGAGGGCTGGGATTCGGAGGCGATGGAGAGGCTTGCCGTTGAGCTGGGGAGACAGACAGAGGTCCAGGCTGCAAGTACGTGTGACCTGGGGAGGGAGACCAGCAGGTGAGACTTCTGGATGGAGGGCGTGGTGTTTGGTTCTAGAAGGAGACCACAGTTTGCTGCCCGGAGGAAGAAGGCCCGGCAAAGAAGGAATTGTGTGCTCAGAGAATCCAGGAAGCACGATCCTGGGGTGGGAGGAGGTCTAGGGGTTCTGGGAAATGAGATGGAAATGGTGAGGGGGTGCCGGTGAGGATGGTCCTTACCAGCTGAGTCGGGGGTCCCGGCCGTTAACCGAGGTGACTGTGATGAGGGGAGGCATGGGGTCACTAGGGGGACGTTGGGCTTTTGTCCTGGTGGCAGCTGGTTCGGGTCGGGTTTGTGTTCCTCTGTGCCGACGGTGGTGTTCTGGGCAGCAGGTGCCCCCAGGCTGCCCGCTGTCCCCGGTGGAGTGTGGCCGGCAGGGCCCAACAGGAAGGAAACGTAGATGGCCCCAGATGAGTCACTGGTGCCCCGCCAACAGGGCATGGAGGGCACGAGGGAGGACGTTAAACTGGAACTCTTCCAGGGATTTGCGGCCCTAGTCACGGCCAGCATGGGGCCTGGTCCCTCTGCAGGTAGAGCTCCAAGGCGTGGAGGCGTTTCTCGGAGACTCTTGTCTACCTTCCGACTGCTCTCACTGTGGGGTCGCAGGCCACGTGCCTTTGTCCCGCTGCCTTCGTGCTGGTTTCTGGAAGCACCTTCCTAATTCTTCATAGATTCTTGGGCAAATCCCTAACTGCCTCGCCAGCCTGAGCTGTAGCAGGGGTGGTGGGTTGAGGGGCACAGGGACAGAATACTCGTGAGAGGCTGTCCTTTGGACTGGAGACAGCAGTCCCTGCAGAGAACTCTGGTCCGGGTCACATTTTGGAGAAGCTTCCCTGGTTGAAGCCAGTTGTCTGAATGCTGTCTGGTCTGTGACCTTCCCTCGCCCCCCTCCCTGCTCCGCACTGTGTTGTAATGAGACATTCAGGGGATTTCAGGGAATGAAATCCACCCACGAATGTCCCCTGAGGGGCACCCATGTGCCCAGAGCTGAGCTTGGTCCCAGAGCAAACCTAGGGGCCCATGGAATGGCCAGAGGAGAGAGGGGCCACCGAGGCCTGGGGCTGCGTCCTCAGCAGCAGCGTGGGTCTCAGTTCCGATCAGCACGGCCGCCAGGATGTCCCGCCCACATGAGCCCACAGGGACACACGGCAGGTCTTTCGGAAAAATTCCCGTACAGTTTGCTGACTCCAGGATAAACAGTTTCCCATAGTCCTTCCTCATCATTTTTAAAGGCTTCTTAGTTTATATTTCCTTGGGTGTGTAGACTAGGAGAGCTGGTGGAAAGAACCGGAAGGGGGCACGGGCTTCGGAACCCCGCAGACCGGGCCGCGAGCCCGCCTCCCTGGCCGTGCTGCCCTGTGCCTTCGGCCAAGTCACGCCGCCGCTCTGGGCCTTGGTGGTTTCTTCATCCCCTAAAACGGGACGATTGTCCCTTTTCCGGAGAAGATCGTGGGACCGCTAATCGTACAGCCTTCAGCCAGCCCTGGAGCGCAGCGCGGTCCCTCCCAGGTGTGCAGGTGGCGTGTGTCTGCCGCACTTGTCCCCACACTCGGCTGCACCGACGGACGCTCCGAGTGGGGAAGGCGAAACGGCGATGTCCGGGCGAGCTCGCAAACTTTAGAACTTCGTCCGCCTCTCACAGTCGCTGCCGTCCGAGGGGCCCGGAGGCTGGCCGTGGACGACCCCCACCTCTGCGCGCCCCAGGAGCGGGAACAGGGTCCACGTGCCCACGCTCACCTCCAGGGCTGAGCCGGTGCCTGACGCATGTTCGTGAGGGAACGCGGTTTGGAAGAAGAGGTTCCCCGCGCATGTCCCCCGCCCTCTGCCCAGAGACGTGCTCCGCATACACCTGCTCCCTGGCCCCGCGCCTCAGGCCACAGTGAGCACGGCCTTTATTCCGTCTGCCTCGTGTGGACGGAGACACGGAGGGATGGCGTGACTTCTCAGGGTCCCACGGCCAGCGCGGGCCCCACAGGGCTTCCGGAAGGAGCTGTCTCCCTCCCAGCCCGAACCCCTGCGCCATGCCCTGGGGCTGCTGGTAGGACGCAGACTAGGGAAGCGGATTCGAAATCTGTTCTCACTTCCAGTGGAAATGCAAAATGTAAAGATGTCAGAGGCAGGTTCGCAGAGTCCCTGTGCTCCGGCTCAGGCCGTCCCCCTGGAAGGAAGCGTGGGAGTCTGGGGGGCTGCGTGGGTTGGGCCAGGGCCCTGTGGCCAGCATGTCCGAAGGGCGTGAGCTCCTGGCCCCTCCTGGCCGTGCAGCCCAGCAGACCGCTGTGCCCTCGGGGACGACGGCATTCCGCTCCTGTTCCCCTAACTTCGGGGCCACTGGGAGGCGTATCATTGGCTCCGGCTGTACGGGCTGATATCCCAAAAGCTCCTTCTCCTCCTATCTCGTGGATGGCTCCCGCTGTTGCCAGCTGCCCCTGACGAGGCTTTAGCCATGGGGCTTTTCTCTGACCCCCCCCCAAAAGCGCAGCCGTGCCACACTCCCACAGACAAGACAGGACGCCCTGCCCACGAGATTAGAACAGTTTATCACTGATTACGGTTTTGAAAACTAAGCTTAGGGGAATCTTTCCTCAAACAGTTTCTCAGGAGCAGCCCTCTTGGGCTGTGCCTAGGCTTTCTGAGGTCAAATACATCTGAGACAAGCTGGGTTCAACAGAGCTGATGTGTTCTTATCCCTGCAGCCCTTCTCAGTGCATTTATAACCCAGTGCACCACATGGGAGCAGAGTCATCAGCACTGCCCCAAGCGCCTTTGTCGGCCACATCCTGTGCTTTCAAGGAGCAGCAGAGTCTGGTGCTGTGGGTGCAGTGGGGGCCTCGGGCCAAGTCCGGAGCTGTGGGCTGGGGTGAAAAGGACACAGTGCCCGGGCACCTCCCTCCAGAGCCTCACGTGGTACTCATCACACGTCCACGTCTAGCACCAGCATCTCTCTGAGTTGGGGCAGAATGCTCATGTCAAATCTTTATTACCTTTGTCCCCTTGCATTCGGGCTACCATGTTACCGTGTGGGAGCTGGTTTGGGCAGGGGCTGTCCCTGGAACCAGAGACCCTTAGGCATTTCACCTTCGCTCTCCTGTGCCGGGACTTGTCTCCCGTTTTCCCACGGAGGGCCACGTGGACCTCAGTCAGAAGTTGATCCCTTTTCCCACGTTGCTCAAAACAAGGATGAGTTTATAAACTTGTCGTTTCTACACCCCTTGCTGTTTAAAAAGCAATTACTTTTAAATGCTACGGAGTCTTAAGTGATTATCTCTCCCTGAGGATAAGGCGCGAAGTCACTTCTGTCCCATTTTGCGATTTGCTATTACAATTCCGTGCAGTTTGTGCCAGAAATAGTTCCACAAAAAGATTAGCACGGATTTTCGGTGGAGATTTGGTTTGACTCTCTTTGCTGATGGCGCTCGGAGCTGCGGAGCGCTGTCGGTGGGTGGGACGGCAGCCAAATTTGAGGCTGCTAATGCACACCCGCGCTGCCTCCCCTTTCCCCCCGATGGCTCTGATGGAGACCCGAAACCCCAGAGGGACTCGGAAGGAGCCTGCCAGGAAACAAATGAGCAGACTCACGGTATTCTGGGTGAAATGTTCTTATCACAAAGTGGTGCACACTCAGTGTCCCACGTATGTGTGCAGTAAGCCACAATGCATTCATCAGTCTGAGCCGTTTACTAAGAGAGATGTGGGGGCTTGAAACTTTGAGTCAGGGCCGGGTGAATCACTGAAGCCAGGACCTGTTGCCCCTCCTGAGCCCGTTCATTCAGAAAACACCCCCCGAGCAGCCAGCCCCCAGCAGACGCCAAGCGCACACCCAGTCATTCATTCTCCTACCTGACAGTTGGAAGTTGGGGTGGCCGTGTGAACAAACGGGAAGGGTAGGGTATTGTGTGTCGGTGCAAGGCCTGGGTGGGGAAGAAAAGTGAGAACTCCAGTATCTCCCAGGGAACTTCATGCCTGATTTGAATCCTATGAACTGGTAGCTGAGAAAGGCCCTTTGGGCAAACGGAGGTCGGACAGTCTGGGCCATCAGAGGAGCTCCCAGCAGCTCAGCATGGCCAGAGTGGACCACCGGAGCCAAGTGTGGTGAGAGAGAGAGAGAGTGCTTTAGAAGGGAGGTGCCCTGACAAGTCGAGTAAAGACAAGGCCTGATGAGAGTCCAGCGGCTCTTTGAGATTGGCCGAGGCTGCCAAGGGAGAGGGCAGCAGTCTGTGGTTGCTGAGAAGGGCGGGTGATTGGACCCAGGTGATTATGCAGAGGGCGGGACGTCTGTTTGAATGCAGCTTGAGATCGCTACATTCTCCGCGTGGTGCTCTCTCCCTGCTCAGAGCTGCTCAGCGCCATGGGGCCGCTCGCGGTTCCTGGGCGCGTGGTCTGCCTGTTCTATAAGTAATACATCCATATAGCTGTAGTCCTTCGTCCCTTGGAAAGTAGAGAAGAGAACAAAGATACCACAGTTCTACCCCTAAGTCAGTCCTGTAAGAACCTGGGGGGATATTTTTCCAGTGTTTTATTTTTTTTATCAGTACGTGTGTTTATACAGCAATGATAGAATTTTATCTCACACACAAGCAAGTCGAGTTTTCACCATCATTTTAATTCCTGTAAGAGGACATCCAGTTCATTTCTAAAATTTTACTCTTAAAAAAAAATTTTACTTTCATATAGATGTTTCTGCCAGTGTTTGAGCAACTTCTAGCAGAGACATTCCAGAAGCCTGGACTTCAGTGGGTCGAGGGATGCGGGCACTTCTGTGCTCCTTTATCCAACCTCCAGAGGTTGACCCCAACTAACATGACCACCTGCACTTTCACCAGCAGTAGATCAATATGAAAACTGTAAAGATCGTTTTAATAGGTGAAATGCTTGTGTTTCTCTGCTTGCTGGCGGAGTCCCAGACCCCGCACGTCTGTCTCATGAGGCATTCGCGTCTTTGGGGAGCTGTCCGCTCACACCACCACCGCGCAGCAGGGTGTCCGTCCTTCTTACCAACGGCCCGAGCTCTTTACAAGTCCGTGCAGGTCTCGCTCCCCGTCTTTTGGTCATTTTGTCAAATGCGTGAACTATCGCCGTGTAGTCTAACCTGTGTAGCCCATCCTCCTCTTGGCTCCTTTTTTTCAAAATGCAGTTGCAGGGTTCTCTGCGGCTCCCATGGATGGACTAGGAAGCCCCTCCCCACTGCCTGGCCTTTATTTTGGTGCCCGGTGCTCCGAGAGGCTCTCTCGCTGTCCCCGCCGCTTACCACCCTCGTGTCCAGACCACCTGCATGGAACAAGCCTTTAGCCGTTGGTTTGCGCTGCTGGCAAATCTCAGTCGGTCCAGCGCGGAAAATGACAGGAGTGCGGTAAGGCTAGCATGGCAGGAATCTGGCCAGAGACTGACCTGGTCATCTGGGCGGATGTCAGAGACCCTTCTCGTGGACTGAGCCTGGCTATGTCTCCAAGGCCCCCGCAGAGCCCAAGACCTTGGCCAAATGGGATCAGGCTGGCGGCACGCTGGGCAGCCAGTCGCCGTGCGAGCTGTGGGTGCAGCCCTGAGAAGGGAGGGCGGCTAGCTGGTTCTCACCCCAAGATGCATGCGAGTCCAGGCCCGATGAGACCGCCCTCGGGGGTCAGACTACGGAGGCCCGGTTCAGGCGGTGCCACAATTCCGAGGGTCAGGTGTGGGCTGTCCCACCAAATGGGCATCATGCAAAGTTTTGTTCACCAAGAGTGTAAGGAAATCGTCAGAGCCCATGCCAAAGGGGCGGCTGAAAGCACACCCCATCCTCCGCGTTCCCAGAGGCCTCTGTCGCTGCAGACCCGTGAGTTGTGCGGTGTGGGGAGACCGAACGGCCCTTCCCCTCTGCCTGGGCTGCCGGCCGGGCTGTTAGAAGAGCCGGGCGCCCGTTTCCTTTGTTTATAGATCCTGAGGCGCTCTTGCAGGATCTGGCCGCCCCGCCTGCCGCCTCTGGAAGGAGCGAGGGACTGAAGCAGGGCTGAAGGGACTTGGCTTGCCCATGTCTTCCCACAGGAGAGATTGTCCCACTGTTTGTAGCAACGCCTTTTATTTTTTAACTTAAAAAAAAATTTAAAAATTGTAAAGAGCTTTTTTCTTTTCTTTCTTCCTTTTTTTTAAAGATTTTATTTATTTATTTGACAGAGAGATCACAAGTAGGCAGAGAAGCAGGCAGAGAGAGAGGAGGAAGCAGGCTCCCCGCTGAGCAGAGAGCCCGATGCGGCCTCGATCCCAGGACCCTGAGATCACGACCTGAGCTGAAGGCAGAGGCTTTAACCCACTGAGCCACCCAGGCGCCCTCTTTCTTTTTTTTTTAAGTAGACTCCGCACCCAACGTGGGGATCGAACTCACGAGCCCAACCGAGGTCAGGGGTCACACATTCTCCCGCCTCAGCCGACCGGCTGCCCCTTGGTGTGGCTCCTTTTAAGCCACTCATGTTTCTCGTTACTAAAATCCTGAGAAAACCCTGACTTCAGTATCAGCTTATGTTAGGACTTCTTCCTCATTCCAAGCTCTCCCATCCGTCGAATACATGTTAGGGCCACGTTCTTGAGCCGTCTTCACAAAGCACATTTCCGAGAATCTCACTGTATATCAGAACTGCAGAGAAAATTCACAGTCTGAAAAGATTTGCAAGGAAATCGACATCTCTACTCTTTCTGGTCACATGTGGTGTATTTCTGCCTTTGGTGTAGAACCAGAAACATTGAGTTTACCCCTTCTTTAACTTTCCGAGCACCTGTTACAAGCAGTTAGCCGACAGGTTTGGGGACCCCTGGGGAAGCCACCCAGCCTGGCGCATGGGGCTGGCGGGGCTGGGCCACACCTGTCTCTCTGACTTCTTGTCCACCTGTGTCTCCCCTTCATTTTCAACTTTGTTGGCATCCTGCTTACACCACGCGGCTGTTCACCATCTTCCTGTTGCAACTCCTCTCTTCTCTGCCCAAATATCCAGCAAATGCCCCAGATTCACCCTTCCGACCCTGTGCAGACATCACCCCCGCCCCCATCCTCCGTGAGAAGTCCCCGAGCCCTCTTTCCCCCGTGTCTCAGTAAGCTAGTGCCGCGTAACAGCGCACCCCAAGGCAGTGTTTCCAACGGGGACCGCGCCCTGCTGTTGGACGGGTGGGCCGGTGACCCCGCGGCTGAGCAGATGTGCTCCTGGTCCACCTTCCGCTCCACAGTGGCTGGAGGCTGGCTGGTGCAGGGCGTCCCCACCCACATTTTTGGCACCGGCTGGCTTTCTCCTGGGGGATGAGAGCGACTCTCAGTGACTCCCAGCATCCAGTCGAGTCACCTGGGTGTGTTCTCCGGGCGACTGAGAAAGCGCGGTGAGAGAGGGAACCCACGCCCCGATCTCAGAACTCAGTGGCCCGCCATCGCGTCTGCCTCATCCTTCTGGCCGCTGCAGGGCCGGTTCGGGGAAGGCTCCTGTTCTGCCTCTTGAGAGAAGAAGCTGCAGAGCCACGGCACGTGGACGTGGGCAGAGGAGGGGCCGCGGGGCCATGTTAGTGACCCACCCGCCACACCCGCCTCAGGCAGAATGCCTTCGTCAGTGCTGTTGCCTGGAATGGAGTGACATGGTGACACATCGCATTGTGTGCTTGTCGGAGCCCTAATTCCGCAGACACATCCTGGTGCTCACGTTCCTCCCAGTCCTGAGTTAATTCCCTCGGGCTGACCAGCCAGCCACACCGAGCGCGGACACGGGACAGGCCGGCACCCAGAGTGGGAGCCCCCAGGAGGCCAGGGCCTCAGGCGGGGCGGGGCCGTGGCGCTCAGAATGCTGCCCGCGTGTCCCGAGGGCCGGCTTAAGCCTCCAGCTGCCGTGGCAGAGGAAGGCCCGCCGGCCCACTCATGCTCCCGATGCTCCTGCGCTCAGCCAGGCGTGGGCGGGCAGGTCCCCGCCGCCAAGGGCCAGCCCTCAGCCACATCACCAGCGACGCGGCCCCCGGAGACCCCGCCCCGGGCCCTGCCCACACCCCCGGATGTTGACAGGGGCCCGGCTCCAGCACCAGCTTTAACGGGTAGTCTCATGGCTTTTAAAATAATGACCCCCGGGCGTGGGCTGGCCAGGGCGGTGACATCACTCTCCTGCCATTCGGGGTCAGTTCCTGCTGCTTTTCTCGCGTCTCGGGATGGCTGGAAGAAATCGACTGGCCGGGAATGTGTCCCAGACGGTCTCTAGCACGTTTGACGCCCAGGCCGTCATGTGGTCAGGAGACAATAGCTTCGAAGTCAGAGGTCCTGGGTTCGAGACGCGACCGCTGGCTTGCTGTGTGAACGTGGGCTGCGCACCGAACTTCTCTCGGCCGAGCTTGCTTATGTGTGGGGCGGTGGGTCAGCCGCAGCCCCGGTGCAGGGACAGTGAGGCTGAGCGGGGCCTTCAAGGAGAGCAGTGCCGTCTGGGGACAGAAGCGCCAGAGCAAGGCGGGGAATGAGCGATGGGCGTTGCCTGCCACCCGGCCACCGCGTGGGGCACCCAACAGGGGCTGCGTGGGCTTTGAGGCAGTCCGCCTTTCTCTTGGCTCGGGACACTCTCCCGGCCTGCCGGTCCCTGTGCTTTGGGGATGCATCGGCTCTGGGGAGAAGCCCTTCCTGGGCGCCTGACAGTTCTGTCTCTGGATGCTTTCTGACTGTGGACCTGGGCTGTCGGCCATCAGGTAAGGTTCGTCCCCGGAGAATGGATTTGACTTCGAGTCTGTCACTATTTTAACACACCCGTGGGAGGACGGTGTCATTCATGGTCCCAGATCAGGCTAGGAGAGGACAGTGTTGGGTTTCCTCTTCTACTGCGATTTTAGCATCAGGGGCTCCTTGTGGGCAAGGGTTGTCGTTTCTCAGCTCTGGACCCTTGCTGGGTTTCTGCCTCCCTCCATGGAAGGCCACCATTCCAGCCAGCTCTGAGTCCCTCGTGGTCATGGCAAGAAGGACAAAGAAAGCCACATGGCAACTGTCCAGGGTCTTTACCTTCTCATGCCGAACGGCTTCTAAACATGCGGTTCTCCCCAGTGTCTCCCAGGGCCCTAGATGACAAGGGGAGGCCAGCGCTCAGTCACAAACTGTCCCCCCTGCCCCTTCCTGTCAAGGGTGCACCTGCAGTCCCTCGTGGAGGGAGCCCGCCGTCACCACGCAGCGCCATGATGAGTGTAGAAGAAGGCGCTGTGCCCCAGACCTCACGCCGCCGCGGGTCCCTGCTGGGTGCCCAGACCTCCCTCGGGGCCTCGGAGGGCCTGCATCCTGTCCACTGGGGGTGAGGAGTTCAGGCAGAATTCCTTCCTGGAGCCAGCGTGCGTCCTTCCAAAGGCTGTGGGTTCGTGCACACAGCCACCACGTGACAAGGCCGGGGCTCCTCCTCCTGATAAAGATGTGGGCTATCCGGTTCCATGCTGACCCCAGCTTTCAGGCACTGGATTCAGAAATGCCAAACAAAGAAGGTCTAGTCTTAGCATTTGTGTGATCCAGCACGCCCCCCCCCCCCAAAGAATCTTACAGAAGAAAACTACAACAGGAAGTTCCCTGGCACGGGGGACGGAGGGGTGATGGTCAGCGGGTGATGCGTATAGGGGTCGGCACCGTCTGTGTCCCTGGGTCATTGAGCTCGCTTGGCAGCTCTTTGATGTTGCTGCTGGACCAGCCAGGTTATCCTGACGGGGCAGAAGAGCCCCAGAGAAGTCAAGCAAGTGGCCCGAAGACACACAGCTCCTCTGCGGGGGTGGGGTGGTTGTGATGTGGTCACCGGTCTCTGCCTCCGGCTCCTTTCTGGTAGAGGGGTGAGTGTCTGCGGCCCTCAAAGATCCCATCTGGAAACTGAGTCTGCTGGACCCCACAGGCCCTGTCCAGCTCATCGCACTCTGATCCCGAGGATGAGCAAGCTGCCCAAAAACATGGTGTGTTTGGGGTCCCCTGTTGGTCAGAGACATCTCTGCACGGCCGGAGAGCAGGCGTGACTGTGATTGCGTGAGCCGGAGTCTTTGGGGACAGGGGACGGGAGCACTGGGTTTTAGTGCCGTGTGACCCGAGACAGGCTGACCCTTGTGAGCCTCAGTCTCCCCACCAATGAAATGAGAAGGCTGGCCTGGATCGCCTCTGGGCCCCTTCCAGGGCTGACCCCCAGGTGAGGACACTGACCCCTTGCTCCGTATGTGGGGCCGGACTGACTCGAGCTGTGGGGTGACTGCCTTCCTTCACACTGCGTGACAGTGTTCGAACTTCTGGAAAGACTGTGACATCAAAACAGATGAATCTTCCCTTTGTGATAAAACCAATGTCTTCCGTCTGCTCAATAAGCTGAGATCAGGGTTCTTGTCATCATCCCGAAAGCAGGCGTCAAGCAAGAGGGCCACGGCCAGTGGGGGACGTGGTGGATAGGTTTTCAACGTGGCTTTGTTGCTTTCGGAAGGTTGAATTCATGTCCTTGTGGGAGGTGGCCCAGGCCAGAATTTGCAGAACCAGGGTGAGGGCCAGGTCCGTGGGGGCTGAGTGCCGTGGGGCCCTGGAGTGGCCCATCTCGTGCATGGGGACCCCGATCTCTGTGTGGGCAGCACCCCCTTCCCCGGCTCCCACTGCTGCAGGGAAGCAGGAGAGGCGGACTGATCCCTCAGCTGCCCAGAGAACACGCTCTGTGCCCCGATCGTCCGCCGTGGCTCGGAGAGCCTGTGGGCTGAGACAACGGGCTGCTTCCTTCCCCAGCCGGGCCGCTAGGCTGGCCGCATTCTGGGAGTCGGGGCCCGAGCAAAACCGGACACAGGAGAAGACGATCATGGGTGTTTTTAAAACCCGCCCCTCCCTGCCCAGCCCAGGACAATATTTACAAAGCAGACGTGCAAACGGGCAAACCTTCTTCTCAGATGTAAGTGGCCTGGTGAACCCCCCCCCCCTTGCCCAGCACCGGCTCAGGGCTTTGAAGAGCCCACTGGCCGGCGAGCTGTGCCCGCCTCTCTCTGCTGGCTCCGGTGTGGTCAGAGAGCCCCGGGGAGGGCTGTTCTTGCTTGAATAAGGTACAGGCCCCTTTTAAGGGGAAACATTCTCAGGGATGTCCGGGGTTGATTTAAATTATCTTTATTATTATGTTATTTAAATATGGACAGACCTAACACCAGGCTTAAATTCCTTCGGCTTAGAGTTCTGACGCCACTGTAAGTCTGAAACAGATTTACAGGTGATAGGCAAACAAAACTCGAGCACGAGCAGAATTCAAATAATCCGCATTGACTCGATGGTCACGTCTAAACCCCTGGAGCTGGGCTTCCATACGGAGACCCTTATCTCTGTGTCTCAGGGTTCATTTGCTGGAGACTTGATTTTGTGTAGAAAGGGCCGCTGTTTGAGCTCTCAGAAGTCACTTTCCCCACTTTTTCACACTGAAGTGATTTTGAGCCACTAACCCGTTCTTTTATTAGAGCAGCTGCATGAAAAGAGATGTGCCCGTGTCGGATGTCTTGAAACAAATCATCAAGTGTTGGTGACTGGCTTATTCTTCACTGTGTACATACCCAACAGCTAGTTTAACAGTGGCATGTTGGGCTAAGGTGGGGTCTGCGAAGGTAATTCTAGCGACCAGATCTACCCCGCCAAACATTCTCTGGGGAGATTGGCACATCCATAGCCACGTGTGCTGGGTGACGATTTGGTTCTTCTGCCACTTACTCTGTTCCTCGTGAACGCTTTTTATTTTTAATTAATTAATTAACTTTGTTTTATTTATTTGATTTTTTCTGTGAACGCTTTTCAGAGGGTATGAGACATTGTTCGATCTTGACTTGTTTGGCCCCAGGTTCTCGCTCGTGGATATGTGGGCCCTGAATGTGCGTGTGAGACTTCCTCATAATAAGGCTCCCTCCCGGGGGCCCAGAGCTCGCCAGGGAGAGGAAGCAGAGCCCGGGACTATGTCTATGGGGCCTCTGAATCCTGGTTTTGAAGACTATTCTTTTGGAGGGGGGACATCCAAGGTAAAGGGTCACAGAGGGGAAGAGGTCTCCCACAATGAGGGATGGCCCAAGAGAACAGTTTTCTTCCAGGAACCAGGAAAGGGCAAACGGGATTATCCCCTACATACTCACCCCATGGCTCATCCTATCACATGACCTCTGGCATTTCCAGGAATCAAATCCTAAGAGGGATAAACATTTGCCATCTTGGAGAGTAGTCTCGAGAACGTGCCTTGGGCTTTGCGGGCAGTCCCTCAAGAAGGACTAGAGAGAGAGGCCCCGTCCCTTCGGGGTGAGGCAGTGCCGTCACGGAGACCTAAGTCCTGGCACATTCGTCTGGCACACAAGAGCCTTGGTTCAGCTCACGAGGCCAGCACAGGGGGTGAGATGAGGACCAATACCAACAAATGATGAGAAGCACCACGCGTTAGGGCTTCCGGGGACAGGGTCGGGTGGTGGCTGGCCTAGCCTGGGACAGGTGCAGCGGTGCGAAGGGCCAGGGGAGGGCTGGGGGAAACGTAGACCAGGGTCTGAGAAGCGGGCCTTCAGGGGTGGAGGAGGACCGGGCATGACGTATGGGGAGTGCACCCAAGGAGGAAGAGGGAGCATAGTTCTGGAAAGGGAGCTCGCAGCCAGATTGGGGGGGCCTCCGACGGCAGGACAAGAGCACGTGTTGTGTTACAATGAGTGGGAGTGTTGGGGGTCCCTGAGACACTACGGCCGATGGTTGTCTTGGAGACACAGAGCCCGTCCCATGGCCGTGACGTTCCTGCCCCCCACACCAGTGGTCCTCACTTAACACATTCTCTCCAACATCTGTCCTGATGTTGCTGTGATGTTGGGGGCCCATGGTCTCACCTCTGTGACGGCTGACGTGTCCCTGAGGACTGGCGAGCCAGGATAGAGCGGCGTTATCAAACATGAACGCCCAAGCAATCCAGGCCCGTGGAAATGTTACGAGGCAGGCAAGGAGGAAGCAGGGCCCCCCCGAGGAGGTAGAGGCAGGACAACACAGAACACGGCCCCCAGAGATAGAAGGGAAGGGAACACCTGCTCGGAGCCCTCTACGGCCACAGAAAGCCGTTCTTGTGAAGTAAGAGCTATCGGGTTGTTATGATGCTGGAAAACACGTGTAAGGAAACCAAGAAGACATTGGGATGATTTAAAGTCGGAGGAGAACAAATGAGAGTGGCGTTGACTTTGCTGGAAACGGCCTCTGATTGAGCCGCAGCACGTGCGGTTGTCTCAGGATGCAGAGGAAAATGAGGGAGTGCCTGGTGACTGGGGGCAGGATGATGGAGGTGAGCGCCCGAGAAGGAAGAGGCCGGGCTGAGCCCTCCACATCTACGGCCGCGGCCGGCTGGGGGGCTGGCAGGAGAATCCGCTGAGGCCGAAGCTTCAAAAGTAGGCGCCACACGAAAGCCAAGAATTTCACATCTGGGCCCTTGTCTTAAAGACCTGATCAGAGGAGAGCACAAGAATGCATTTATAAGAATTTTTATAACCGGTACCTATCATAATGGAATATCAAAAGCTTCCCGACTGCTGGGCAACAGGGGAGAGGCTCAGTTAGTCACTGTGTCTCCGTAGAAGGCAGGAGTATGGAACTATTTAAAGTCTTCTGTACAGGGGAGCATGTTCCTGTTGTGAAGCCAGCCTGGGAGGCATGTGGCTGGTAAATACCCCGGCTCAATGTCTCGTCCCCTAGTTCACCTATCTATCCATCAACCTACCCATCGCCTTCACGTCGTCCTTCTGATCGGTTCGACAAACCTGTCTGGACGCGGCGTGCACGCGTCATTCTCAGGTGGGCCCCAGGTCTGCAATGCAGCCTCTTCCCCTCCCTGCTCATACTCTCGTGGGGAAGGGGACCGGCCGTTACAATTCAACAGGCGAGGTCGTCTAATAGAAGAGAGTGCCAGGTGGCTTCAAAGCCCAGAGAGGGCAGGAGCTACCCCTGTCTGGGGAGACCAGGGAAGGGAGGGTCTTGTTCTGGGAGGAGCTCGCTGCACGCGTGCCTGCATCCCAGGGAAGGCCGGTGCTCCGGTTCTCATGCGTGTGGCCGAGGGACTGCAGGGGTCCAGAGACATTATACGGGACAGGGTTCACTCCTTGCGGGACGCAGGCAGGTGTAGACAAGCCAGCAGCCGCCGCGCTGAATGAACAGCAAGGAATGTCTCATCTTGCTGTGAACGTGCTTTAAACACTGTCCCCCCAAACCTTGGTTCCTCTGGCATCATCTGACCGGAGGCCCTGAGTGCCCGACAGTTTGTGTCACGGTGTCTGGGAGCGCACCATGAGTGAGACTTGCACGTCGATCGCGTCCTGCCTTCACACGCATTGTCTGTGTCTGTGGTATTTTGGCGGACCGCCGCGTGTGTGCTGTGGAGCAGGGTGACGATTTCCTAGGGGGCCCACATCTGAGGGTCCCTTGGGTGCTTCTCTCCTCTTGTCTGTCTTTGAGGCTAATTTTGATCAGAGGCTTCAGCCGTCCCCGTAGACTCCTGTCACCCTGCGGTTAGTGTTAGAGACCGCTATGAAAGAAGACGGGTTCTGGAGATAGAGACACGCTTCAGATCCCGCCAGGCCACTCATCAGGGCATGGCCGTGTGCGAGCTCCCTGTCCCTGCTGCGCCGCTCTTCTCTCCCCTGTATAACGAGCTCCATGAAGCCTGCCCGTCGGACGGTTACGTGGATTGCTTGAGGCACGTGTGTGAAGTGCGAAGGACAGAGCATCGTAAACCACTCAGGAGATGGGAACTGCTTTTGTCCTCGCCAGTGCCATGGCTAGTCCAGGGACGTTACATATTCCGAGGGGTATTGGGAGGAATCTCATGTGTTTCTACCGGCAGGCTTGGCTCACTGATGAGACTAACCAGATTTGTGGTTAAACACGGTCATAAAAAGTGCTAGTCAAGTCTTTAATGCAGCAGGAGAGCAAATTGCTAGGTCTGACTTATCAGGCTAAGAAGACATATGGAATGAATCGTGCTGTTTCCAAACAGTTAGCTTAGGCCTGGGAATAATCACACGCACTCTGTCTTAAGAGGTTAACGTGGCCTGCTGTGGAGAGGGAGGGGGCAGGTGCCGAGAACGGCTTTGTTCAAGGTGGGGTCGAGCACGGGGAAGCCTACGCCAGACTCATGCTCAGATCCAGGAGGATGGGTATTGGAGAAAGCCTGGTACTTGACATCCCTGCCACGTTTCCCCCTTTACGATGCGTGATTACTTGTGGTTTATTGTCTCTTGGAAATAAAAGCAAAATATGACGACGACTAAAAATAGTTATAACGGTCCCCACTTGACCTTGGACAAGTTACTTAACCCTTCTGTGACAAGAAGCAGGTCAGTGTTTCAGAGAGGGTTAACAAAATGGGAGCAATGTAGCACCTCCTTCAGAAACTCATAGTGAGATTCAGTGCATTATTGCAGATGTGCTGACAACAGTAGTTGGTGTTCAGTAGGTGTGCAATACACATTAGCCACCACCAGCATCACCATCAACATCACCATCACCACCACCATCACCACCACCACCACCACCACCACCACCACCATCACCACCACCACCACCACCACCACCACCACCACCACCACCACCACCACCACCACCACCACCACCACCACCACCACCACCATCACCACGACCATCACACCATTGTCATCACCATCACGACCACCACCATCACCACCACCAACACCGTCACCAGTCGGAACCTGAAGCACCAGACAAGTGAAGTAACTTGCTCAAGGTCACACAGCATGAGTATGCTTCAGATTTGTAGATTTAAGAGCCAGCATTCTCGGTTATGTGACAGAATACTTGTGATGTTGTATAATTATGAATTAACTTTAGGTCAGTTACAGATATCTTTCTGAAAGGCATGTTGGATCGTTTTTCTCCCTCACTGTACACCCACCAGCCTCTGGCCTTCTAAAGGGTGGGAAGGCGTATTTCGTCTGCGGGGGTGTCTCCGGCACCTGACTTCCTCTCCGACAGCAGCAAAGGTTTATTGATCAAAGTTGAGACGCCGCCTCCCATCAATGGCCGCAAAAAGGTCACGCTCTGGCTTGTGGCCAACCCTGCCTGGCGTCCCGCAGCTGTCTGTGTCCCAGCCCGGGGAGGCGCGCCGGCCCTCTGCTCATGCCTCCCGTTATCCTTCCGGACCTGCCTCAAGGTCACCACCCAGTCGAGTCCTCGTCTGACTTGCCCACGGCCCATGCCTCAAGAGCGCACGTGCGGGGGCCCTGGGAGATGGCACCGCCCCGGGGGTGTGCAGGGGACCCGGGGGGACGGTCCGCTCCGGGTGCGGGGCAGAAGGAACAGAGCGAAGGCACAGGCCCGCCAGCGGCATGCTTCTCAGAGAGCTGCCGGCTCCCGGCGGTTCTCTCCTCGGTGTCAGTTCATTCTCCCGTCCTCCTGCTGCAGATTTAGTCCTACAGTGGCCCTGCCGCTTTCCTGGGAAACCTGCTGTGCCGCCGCCCCAGTTTTCCAGCCGCCTGCGTGAGCCGAAGCCGGCCCCCCGTCTCGGAGCCCTGTCCCTCAGCCCAGGCGCTCGCCCCGCTCGCTGAGTGGGGATTACATGCTTCTGTCTCTGCCTCTGGTGGGACAGTCTTCTTTTACAGCGGCAGGATGTTCCATAAGCTCCTTTACCTGCTTTTTCTTTTCTTTTTCTTTCCCCCGTCCCTCCCTTCCTTCCTTCTTATTACTTAATATTTACGTTGAAGTACGATTGACACACCACATCCTGCTCATTTCAGGGGGCACGATGATGATCTGGTGTTTTTACACATCATGAAATGGCCCCGTGCCGGCCCTTGCTATACCTCCCTCCTCTTCAGACGACAGGAGGTTCCTCAAGGCCCGCACGGAGCTCCGAGCCGTGTCCCCGCACCTCTCGCCGCGTGAGCGTGACTCAGCTCTGCCACGGGGACCCGGAGCCGTGGGGCCCTCTCCTTGCCCAGCTCCGGCTCTCTCGTCCCTGCTCATGGTTGGCCTGGCCTCCTCAGCAGGTACAGCATCTGGCCACCCTCCCCTTCGCTTCTGGGGACAGAAGCCCGCGTCCCGTTCCCTATTTGTTGTGTGGCGTCAGCAGCCGGAGCTCCAGGCCCGGGCATTCTCAGGGGCGGACAGAGTCCACGGGTCTGTCCCTTGATCGCATCCTGCCCCCTTGGCCTCATGCCTTTGAGCTCCTGGCTGCCGTCTTCCTAGAACTGCTTCCTCTCGCTCCCCGGGGGTCTTCTTTCTCAGGAGGGAAAAGGTCTGGGTTCTGCTCCGGCACTTCATTCACCGTGGCCCGGCCTGAACCGTGGCCTTGGGGTCCTCCGCTCACGGCTGGCCCCCGCTGGCACAGCCGGCGGTCCTCTCTGCGAGAATGCTCCTGGCTGGGTGGCCGGCGGCTCTGCTCCCAGCATGACCTTGCTCAGGCACGGGGTGAAGGCTTTTAAGAGGGGACAGAATCATTTGCGTGGGGAAAAAGGCACATCCAGCAGCGACATGCTGGAGCGGGGGTGGGGGGTGGAGCGATGCCAGTGGCGTTGGCTTTTCTGCTTTCTTCCCCATCTTTGCACCCTCTTGGGTCTGACCCAAGGCTGCAGACCTCACAGCGGTGGGACCCGGCTGAGTGTGTGTCCTGCCTTACCTCCCCGGGGTCTGCCAGGGGTGGTGCTAGTGGAGGGGCCCCCACGCCCCTGAGTCCCCAGTAGGCACGTCTGATGAGATCAGAGCAGCAACGCACCAGTGTGGGAAAGTGCCCCCTCTCCCGCCCCAGTCCTGGGGTGCTGGTGAGGCCTGGCCGCGTAAGGGATGGGACCGTGCAGGCCGCTGCACAGCCCCGCACTGGGAGTCCGGGCAAAGGCAAAATCTTGAAGCCGATGGAGAATGCTGTTTACTGAACGTGGCCTAGAGGAAGTCAGGAACACGCCAGACTTTAAAATTCAGACTACGTGTCACGGCGGTGACTTCTAGCTCTTGCTCTGCCCCCGGCTGGTGCAGCATGCAGAGTTGTTTCATGACTATACCTCAGGCTCTTGGATCATGAAATAAGGCAGAGACCTTTCCAGAAAGCTCGGCTGTGGGGGTTGTGCGAGGGAACAGATGGAAACAGAGCGCCGTTTTGTAACCCCGTGGGAACCCAATGGGTCATCTCTTCCTCCTTCCTCCTCCTCCTTTGCTTCTGAGTTATAAAAATGAAAAGTTAGAATAAATACCTTCTACTTAAAAAGACAGCATCTGCGCCTTTAAGAAAAGAAAGAAAGAAAAGACCGTGTTTTATTAGTGGGATGTTACTTGGAAACCTCAAGAAATAATGATTTTTTTCCAAGTAGGGGGAAGAGATGCAGAGGGCTAGGAGTTAAAGGGAAAGTGATAAACATGTCAGAATTACTTCTTTATTTCTATTTTTAATCTCTGCCATACAGCTCAGTGGACAGTGAGGTGCTTTTTCCAGCATGGGAACTTTCCTTGGCCGAGGAGAAGCAAGAATAAATACTTGTCCTGGGATGAGTCCATTGCCAGTGCCCTCTTTCCAATATTCCTCCAGAGTGAAATTTCTGCTGAAAGGTCCAAGCGAGCGAGGCGAGCCCTGCGCAGGGGTGTCACGGTGAGAGCAGTGCTCTTCCGTTTTGCTAAGGCACGGTTGGCTTCAGGACCGAGAGTGAATGCGGCTGCCCTCCGGCCACAGAGCGGGGCGCAGGGGCGCAGGGTCTTGGGGGCTTCCTCCCATCTGCAGGCCCCGAGCCCGAAGGCTGCCCTTCTCCTTGGCCTGCCCGTGGAGGAGAGGCAGGCTGGCCAGGGAAGCCCAGAGCGCAGCGTGGAGCTTTCGCGGAGGCAGAAGCTATGAGGTCTGGGTCTGGCCCTGGCTCCCTCCTGTCTCCTGCTGACATGCAGGCCTTCCCATTGTGGTGGTCTTATCGCCCCCTTCCTCCCTCCCCGGTGTCTTCGCCACTCAGGCCAGCCCTCCCCCCACCCCACAGATGAGCCGGGCTCCCCAGCCCAAGCAGCAGCTACTCTGGGAAGCCTCCCCCCCCATCACCCTGCTCTCAGAAATCCTGAGCCGGACCCTGCCCGGCTTCTACCCAAAACCAAGTCCATGACCTCGGCCCATCGGCTGCATGTGTTTGTGTGATGAGGGGTTGGGCTGGGGCCTCGGACCGGGCCTCGGGAGAGGAGACGGGTGTCCAGGTTGCGGAGGGGTGGGCGAATATTGTGTTCCAAAGCCACACAGCCCCAGGCACCGTGCTGGGCATCAGATGAGGTGACCCCAGCGGGGGAGGGGGTGGCCTTCTGTCCCCATGATCTCATGACTTCACCAGATGCCCGAAGAGAGCAAGGAGAAATCTATTATTATATGTTTCTGTTTGTAATACCTACTCTATTTCCAGAAAAGAATGCCTCCGGCTGACAGTAAAGGATTACAAATGAGGCTATTCATGTAGAAATACTAACCGGAAGCCGCGTGGAAGGAAAGAGCTGAAATTACGGC
>PITA01011975.1:0-64184 GCA_004023965.1 Spilogale gracilis
GGGGCGGGCTGGGATTTTCAGTGCTAAAACCAGCAGAGTCCTGGACAACTGGAGTAAGTTGGCCACCTTGGGACACAGAGAAGAAAGCAGAAGAAATTCCATGGCTTCTCCCTTCCTCTTTCCTCTCTGTCTCCAGCCGGTACCTCTCACAGGCTGGACCTAGTGGGAGGTCATTCTGGGAAACATCCTGCAGGGGTCAGTCCCCCTGCCACATGCAGTGATGCAGGCAAACAGCTAGGAAGGGGCTCGAGGGTCAACAGGCCCGGGCTGGCACAGCTGCGTTAAAGTGAAGAAAGGGTAAACAAAGACAACAAAAGCCTTTGCAGCCGGGCTCTTGAGTAGCGCTGATCTCCAGGCTTGGGCTTGGGGCAGGGCCAGGTTTGGGCTGCACAGGGTCCTCTTCACCCTGGAAGGGCTGTGATTATTCCACGAGCACACCACCTGTGCCTCCGGCCTCTGTTGCCGCCCCCTCCCCTCCCACAGGAGGCAAAGCCCAGTTCCGTGGCGGTCTCGGGCTGCTGGCCCTCAGCACTGGGGCAGCGGGCACGGGGTGGGGGGGTGAGGAGGCGTTCGGTTAGAGAGTTTGTCCCCATGTAAATCGACTGCGTCGCTAAGAGGCCGTTTAGTTTAGCTGATGTTTTATTTTTCTAGCGAGACTGTCTTGATGAAGCAGTGCACTGAATTACTTTTTGGCACAAGCTCCTCATCTAGAACAGCCACAAGTCCTTGGGCCACACTTCCCTTAGTGCTGTCTTTGGAGAAGCAATGTAGTGGAAAATAGAGAGGAAAAACTCCAGACCAGGGCTTGAAATCTACTTGTGTGGCTAAGGGTGTGGGCAAATCACTGAACCCCTTTCTTCGGTCGGTTTCGTCCCCTGTCAAATGTACCAACTCCAGCTGCCCTGTTGGCCACACTCACCCAGTCCCTGTGAGGCACTGCAGCAGGCCTCCACATCTGTAGCATGTTTCCTTTACTGTAGGGCTGAACCCACGATTGGTTAAGAGGGGATTTTACAAAAGGGCACGTGCACCCAAATGTTCATAGCAGCAATGGCCACAATAGCCAAACTACGGAAAGAACCTAGATGTCCATCAACAGATGAATGGATAAAGAAGATGTGGTGTATATATATATATATATACACACACACACACACACACATGATGGAATATTATGCAGCCGTCAAAACCCCCAGAATCTTCCCATTTGCAACACTGTGGATGAAACTAGAGGGTATTATGCTGAGCGAAATAAGTCAATCAGAGAAAGACAATTATCATATGCTCTCATTGATATGAGGAATTTGAGAAATAAGACAGAGGATCATAGGAGAAGAGAGGGGAAAATGAAACAAGGAAGCCAGAGAGGGAGACAACCATAAGAGCCTCTTAATCTCAGGAAACAAACTGAGGGCTGCTAGAGTGGGGGGTGTGTGGGAGGGATGGGGGGGGCTGGGTGAGGGACATTGGGGAGGGTATGTGCTATGGTGAGTGCTGTGAATTGTGTAAGACTGATGAATCACAGACCTGTACCCCTGAAACAAGTAATACACTATATGTTGATAAAAAAGGGAGGGGGGATTTTATATCCTGTATCTGCCATAATACTTGGAGTGGGAAGGCACAGAGCTATAGGAACACGGCCACACTTAGGGATAGAGGGCATTAAGGAATAGAGATCGCTGTCAGAAGGGATGACATAAAATAACCCACCTGCACTGGTCTTGTGACAAACTCTGTGTGTGTGTGTGTGTGTGTGTGTGTGTGTGTGTGTGTGTTAGGAGACAGGGTGGGGTTAAGAAAATGGAGAGAAGAATGGAGAGAGTGAGGAGGGGTGTGGTTGCCCGAAGGAGTTGCCCAAGGGAAGGAGCAGGCAGGCAAGACGATTGTAGGGGCAGGGGTTCAAAGACCCCCGGGGGAATCCGTATGTGGGTGCGCATACCAACAGGAGGATGCCATGTGTAAGTTGCAACGGATTATACCAAAGATTCAGTACAAGTGATAAGAAGGGTTTGCCTGCCAAAGCTCACATCTTAGCAGTGACTCAGATTTGGGAGCCAAATTGGCATATCTTCCAAGATATGGACATGGCTATCTTTGCCTGGCTCCCAGCCGTGGCCTCAGCCAGGAGTGTGGGTGAGGGTCAGAGCTGCCCATGGGCAACTGTGTGTTCACTCTGAACAGCTGGGCCACCCTAAAGAACAGCTTTGTATTCCTATGGTCACAGACCAATCCTCCAGCTGCCATCGTGACACAGGTCATTAGTGAGGACAGGAGACAAAGGGGACCCTCTTGTGCGTCCAGGTCCTGCAGCTCCCTCGCTGCTCCAGTGGGCACAGGCATCTGTGGGCTCTGCAAACCGTGTCTGATGGCCAAGGAGGGTAGTGGGCCAGGTCAGGAAACCAGGATTCTGGCCAGCACTGTCTGCACTGGACTGTTGCCCAGTATGAATCCACACCAGGGGAATGTCCCGTGGTAGATCCAAGGATCCCGAGCTCTCCAGGCCCATGATGTCCTCATACGAAAAACACTGTTCCTGTTCTGAGAGGACCCCTGTATCCTGTATGAAGGCCAGATGTTAAAGCTGGCATCTTGAGGCTGCAGCTAGAGAAGAGTGTTCTTGGGGAGCCCACAGCCCATCTGGGCACAAGGAACATGCTCAAAGCCTTGGGGAGTTCTGGAGATGGACCCCAGGTTGTCCCGCTGCTCTGATAGATCTGCTCCATCTGGTGAGAACACATGGAGCTCCCATGAAGAACTCAAAGTTCTTGGGGTTCAGATCTCAAATGGAACTCTCCAGCCCTTTCTCGACATCCTTGCATCTCCGGTTTTGTATTGGCCCCCTCACTTAGTCTCTTCTCTTCTGTCTCTTCCAGCTCTTGTATTTGATGCCAGCCATTCCGGAGGCTCACCCCAACTCACACTGGCTCCCTAAACTGGTCTCCTCCCTGCTGGCACTGAACTTGTTTTAGAATTGGCTTAGATCTGGCACTAAGCAGTTCTGGGGTGGGGCAGAAGGGCTCTCTCTGGGCAGCATGCTGACTGACACAGCTCCAGAGTCTTGTGCTTCCTGTCTTTGCAGAGACAAGCCAAGGATGGCAGTGAGGGTAGAAGCAACAGCTCTATTCACTTGACATGGTCATAGACAAGACATTGGCTCAGCTGAGACACGGCCAGCAGGGACCAGTGGCCTGTAACAGAACAAGACTACCTGGGAGGGACCAGGGGATGGAACTACTACTCTCTTGTGGGAGTAAGTGTTAAGGGAACAGGTCCAACTCTAGGTGACAGTGTACTCCAATGGACAGAGTATGGGCATCAGTGTAGGCTGATAGTGGGCAGTAGGGCTCCAGCCTCCAGGCTGTGACCTAAGAGAAAGTCCTAAGAAGCATGTTTCCATCTTCAAATGCCAGGAGCACTAGGGAAGAACAGTGTGATGCAGTGAGCACTGGCTTTGCTTAGAGCATGGCAGGCTTGTGTTCAAATCACAGCTAAGTCATTTAGGACCTGTGTGAAATTGGTCAAGTGAACCACTCTGAGTCTCAGTTTTCTCATCTGTCAAGTGGAGACACTTCTACATAATCTTTCAGGGTTACTTTACAGGGTTAAATGAGACAAGGTCTGTGAAAGTAATTAGGACAATGACCAACATTACTACTAAAACTTGAGTCTACTGTAGGAAGTGCTCCTGCAAGAAGGCAGAAGCCCAGCTATTACCATGGATTGCGTAGGAATGGATTTTCCAGAAGAGAACATGGAAGCCAATCCCAGAGCCCTGGCCTAGGGTTACTTATAGATTAAGCTTAACCTGGGAAAAGAAAGGAAGATTTTAGGCAGAAAAGTTATCAGATCGATTTAAGGGGCCTGGGAACAAAGGATTGGGAGCTGGGTTGACTTTGGTTTAGATCCTTAGCTCTAGTGCTGAGTAGTGACCCCGGACAAGCTGTTTAACTTCTTTGGGCCTCTGTAAAATTGGAATGATGATGCCTACTGTTATGGGTTGAATCATGTCACCCCAAAATTCGTATGTGAGAGTCCTGATACCCAGCACCTATGAATGTGTCCTCATATGGAAATAGGGTCTTTGCCAATGATCAAGTAAAGATGAGGTCAGGAGGGTGGGCTCTATTTAAAAGACTAGTGTTCTGAGAATAAAGAAAAATTTGGAGACAGACAGACACACACACAGGGAGAATGCCATGGGAAGATGAAGGCAGAGACTGCAATACCATGTCTACAATCCAAGGAACACTAAAGTGTCAGCAAACCACGAGAAGCTAAGAGATAGGCCTAGAACAGAATCCCCCTGCCCCTCCAGCTCTCAGAAGGAGCCAACACTGCTGTCACCTCGATCGTGGCCTTCTAGCCTCCAAAACTGTGAGACAATACATTTCTGTTGTTCAAGTCACCTGCTTGTGGCACTTCGTTATAGCAGTCCTAGAAAACTAATAACCTACCTTAAAGGATGATTAAAGCTAATCTCGGCACTCATTCAATGGTGGCTACTAGTGGTGCTATTTCTTCAGCTGCTTAACCAGATGTGGCTGGGCAGCTCCTGAGGAAGTGAGGTGTGAGGAGGAGAGGCTGTGGGGCCCCACAGTTTTGTTACCGTGGTCTCACTCAAGCCACTTGACCACCAGGTTTGTTAGCTGTAACATGGAGGAAAAGATAGTAACCGTCTCACAGCGTTGTTGTGAGAAATGCATGAGAGGAAGCAGGTAAAATGCTTACTTAGCACAGTGCCTGGCACTTGAAAAACACTCAGTAAATGGCACTCTTATGACTATTATTGCCAGGGGCGTTATTACTATATGTAGTATAACTCTTTAGCCGTAAGTTTCTGCCTTCTGTTTGAATGAGTTTTCTTTCCTCTTACCTCCTACAGCCCAGTCCCTGACACTTCATTACATATCACCTGTCAGTTATTTCAGGTGTACATCACCTTATTCCAAGGAGACTGAAAGTTCTGCGAAAGCGTAGGTTACGCTTCATTATTTTCCTGTAACTCATACAGCACCTAAACACAATGCTATGCCATTTGTAGGTGCTCAGTTATTGCTTACTAATCAACTGACTGATGGGTCAGCAGAGATTCAAGGACAGTGGGGAAGGCTCATCTGTAAGTGTGCCCAGGCTTTGAGTCACCCCAACTTAAGGATAGATTTTTAATGATCTATCTATATGAATTGGTTTGATGTCCCCTTTCAAAAGTAATAATGTTCTGTTGAGTACTGCTAAAATCATTTAACTACCATCCCATGTATACCTGTTGCAATTAATAAATTTCTTTCTCAAATGGGTTAGATGAGATAATAATTGTTTTTTGGGGGGAGCATACGGAGAGAGAGAATTTTTTTAGATTTATTTATTTATTTGACAGAGAGAGAGAGAGAGAGAGAGAGAGAGAGAGAGAGAGAGAATGCAAGCACAAGCAGGGGGAGTGGGAGAGGGAGAAGCAGACTCCCCGCTGAGCAGGGAGCCCAATGTGGAGCTTGATCCTGGCATTCCGGGATCATGACCTGAACTGAAGGCAGGCGCTTAACCGACTGAGCCACCCAGGTGTCCCAAGGGAGAGAATCTTAAGCAGGTCCTACGCTCAGTGTGGGGCCCAACAAGGAACTTGATCTCACGACCCTGAGATCATGACCTGAGCTGGATCAAGAGTCAGACGCTCTAACTGACTGAGCAACCCAGGCACCCCTTAGATAATAATTGTTAAATACTGATTCTGTAGATTAAAACATGCCCTGAGTGGCTGGGTAGAAGAAATGGACTCAAAGATGGGTTTAGGACCAGATTGTGAAAGATACTGTAGTTAGTTCATACCAAGGAGTTAGGACTATGCCTCATAGGCCTGGGGACCGACAGTGGAAGCTGGATGATTCTGTTTTCTCGGCAGCCTCTGCAGTGAGCTCATTTTCCCTCCTTAGCAGAGGGCCTGGAGGCAGGATCTTTTTTCTAGGTGTTAATTGCTGTTTCAAACTATTACTCTCTATCCCGCCATTTTCCATTCATTTATTGACTTCCTGGTCTCTTCTGAACATTTATTGAAGACTGTGGGCCCTGACTCTATGGCTTCCCCTTTACCCCACACCTTGTCCTTATGATGGGGGATTTCAATGTCCATGGTGACAACTCACTCACCACCCTAGCTGTTCATTCTCCTGACCTCATCTGCAGTGCCCTTCCCTACCCTCCACCTGAGCCAAGCATCCATGGCTGTAGCCACAGGCTTAGTTTGGTCTTCTTTTTCTAGTTGAGGTGTAAAATTAGGTTGTCTGAGATCTTTGTTTTTTCTTAATATGGGCATTTATCACTATAAATTTCCCCCTTAGAACTGCTTTTTGCTGCGTCCTGTAAGTTTTGTTATGTTGTGTTTCCATTTTTGGTTGCCTCAAGATATTTTTTTTTATTTCCCTTTTGATTTCTTCTTTGATCCATTGGTTGTTCAAGAATGTGTTGTTTAATTTCTACAAATTTGTGAATTTTCCAATTTTCCTCCTGATATTGATAGTTTCATACCATCATGGTCAGAAGATGACACTTGATACACTTTCTATCTTCTTGAAATTGTTGAGGCTTGTTTTGTGGCCCAACATATGCTCTATCCTGGAGAATGTTCCATTACATATTAGAAGAATGTATAGATTCTGCTGCTGCTGGATGGGATGTTCTGTATATGCCTATTAGGTCCATTTGGTATAAAGTATACTTCAAGTCCAACATTTCCTTATTTATTTTCTGTCTGGATGATCTGTCCATTGTTGAGAGTGGGGTATTGAATTCTCCTTTTATTGTGTTTTTTGTCTGTTTCTCTCTTAAAATATGTCAGTGTTTCCTTACTATATTTAGGTGCTCTAATGTTGGGTGCATATACATTTACAATTGCTATAGCCTCTTGATGACTTGACCCTTTTATCATTATATAATGACCTGCCTTGTCTCTGTCTTTTGTTACACTTTTTGAATTAAAAGTCTATTTTGTCTAAGTATAGCTATCCCTGATCACTGTTTCTGTTTACATGTAATATCTTTCTCCATCCCTGCACTATCAGCCTATGTGTGCTTTAAAAAATTTTTTTTCACAGGTGACACTGAATGGGAGCATTTTTATTAGACAAGTGAGAAAGGGGAGGGTACACCTTGGGATGTATTCTGTCAGACAGGACCAGAGCTCTGGTGCACCTTCTTCATCAGCTCTTCATCCTGCATACACAGCTCTGTCAACTTTTTGTCCATCCACTCATGGATGCCCTGGTACTTGGAGACACAGTGGTCCGGGCACACAGACTTGCCCTTGGACAGCTCTGCTTTGTTGTAGTGGAGAGGTACACACTTCCAGTGGTAGGCTCTGCTCATTCTGTTGTACATATCAGCCATCATCTCTACCTCCAGCTCTGTAGCCAGCTACAGAGATCCAACACAGCCCTGAACTGTGGAAGAGATCTTCTCATCTCCTAGTCCACAGCTTGGGGCCAGTCATATTGTCTGCTGTGTCCCTAACTTCATGCAAACACCTGTGCTTTGTGATTTTTTAAGAAAGATTTATTTATTTAATTGAGAGAGAGAAAGAGAGTATGGAGGGAGGGGTTGGGGGAGAGGGAGACAGAAACTTAAGCAGACTCTGTACTGAACACGGAGCCCCAATGTGGGGCACAATCTCACGACCCTGAGATCACCTCCTGAGCTGAAACCAAGAGTTGGACACTTAACCAACTGCACCAACTGGGTACCCTGTGCTTTTTAATTTTTAATTGAAGTATAGTCGACATATAATATTGTATTAATTTCAAGTGTACAACAAAGTGATGCACTGATTATATACATTACAAAATGCTCACCATGATAAGTATAGCTACTCTCTGTCACCATACACAGTTATTACAATATTATTGATTATATTCCCTATACTGTACTTTTCATCTCCATGATTTACTTATTTTATAACTGGAAGTTTATACTTCTTAATCCCTTTCACCTATTTCACCTATTCCCCTAACCCCTGCTCTCTGGCAACCTCAGTCAATGTGTCCTTAAAGCTGAAGTGAGTCTCCTATACGCAGCATATAGTTGGGTCTTATTCTTCTGTTTTTATCCATTCAGCTATTTTATGCCTTTTGATTAGAAAATTTAACCCATTTATATTTCAAGTAATTATCAATAAGTAAGGACTTAGAAATACTATCTTATTGTTTTATGGCTTTTTTGTATTTCCTTTGTTCCTTCCTACTTCTTTTACCATCTCCCATTGTGAATTGATGATTTTTCATAGTGGTATGCTTTGATTCTCTTCACTTTATCTTTTGTGTATATACTGTAGGCTTTTGCTTTTTGGTTGCCATTAGGCTTACATAAAATATCTTATAGCAATCTGTTTTAAGCAGATAACGACATAATTTCAATTGCATATAAAAACTTTGCCTTTTTATCCTCCTGCACACACTTTATGTTGTTGATGGCATATTTTACATCTTTTTATGTTGTGCACCCATTGACAAACTATTGTAGCTATAGCTATTTTTAATATTTTTTTCTTTTACCTTTTTTTTTAAAGTAGGCTCCATGCCCAGCATGGAGTTTGAACTTATGACCCTGAGATCCACTGTTTCATGTTCTTTTTTTTTTTTTTTAAAGATTTTATTTATTTGACAGAGAGAAACACAGCCAAAAAGGGAACACAAGTAGGGGGAGTGAGAGAGGGAGAAGCAGGCTTCCCGCCAAGCAGGGAGCCCGATGTGGGACTCGATCCCAGGTCTCCGGGATCATGACCTGAGCCGAAGGCAGTCGCTTAACCAACTGAGCCACCCAGGCGTCCCAACTGTTGAATGTTCTACTGATGGAGTCAGCCAGGTACCCCTGTCTTTCACACTTATACTAGATTTAATGGTCATTTACATACCACCATTATAGTATTAAGGCACTCTGGATTTGACTACATACTTAACTTTAACAGTGAGTTTTATACTTTCATATGGTTTCATGCTGTTACTTAGGATCCTTCCAATTGAAATATAACTCCCTTATCATTTCACATATGCCAGGTTTAGTGGTGATGAACTCCTTCTGCTTTGTTGTGTGGGAATGTCTTTATCTCTTCTTCATTCTTGAAGGACAGCTTTTCTGGGCATAGTATTCTTCCTTGGCAGTTTTCTTTTTTCTTTTAGCACATTGAATATATCATCCCACTCCCTCCTGGCTTAAAAGGTTTCTGCTGAGAAATCCTCCGATAGCTTTATGAGGTTTCTGTTGTATGTGTTGAGTTACTTTTCTCTTGCTATTTTCATAGTTCTCTCTTTTTCTTTGATTTTGGACAATTTGATTATAATGAGTCTTAGGATAATCTTTGAGTTCATCTTGCTTTGAGTCCTTTAAGCTTCATATATCTCTGGATGTTATATCACTCCCAAGATTTGGCCTGCTCTCAGCTATTATTTCTTTAAGTAATCATTATGCCTCCCCTCTTTTCCTTATGGAACTCCTATAATGCCATGTATTCATTTTATTGATGGTATTTTATAGAACCCATATTCTTTCTTCTCTCTTCATTCTTTTGTTGTTGTTCCTCTAACTGGCTAATTTCAAATGACTTGTCTTCAAGTTTGCTACTTCTTTTTTCTGCATGATCAGTTTGGCTGTAGAATTGCTATTGAATTTTTTGGCTCTGTGACTATATCCTCCAGCTCCAAGATATCTTGGTTTAAATTTCTTTTTCAGATTTTTCATTTTGTTCATGCATTTTTTTTCCTGATTTCATCTAGTTGTCTGCGTTCTCTTGCATCTCATTGAGCTTCTTTAAGATGATTGTTTTGAATGCTTTGTCACCAGTTCACAGATGTCCATTTCCTTGGAGTCTGTTACTCAAGCTTTATTAGTTTCCTTTTGTGGTGTCATGTTTGCCTGACCCTTCCTGATCCATGTAGCCTTGTGTTGGTGTCTGTGCATTTGAGAGAGAAAACCTTTTTCTAGCCTTTGCAGACTGGTTTTGGCAGGTAAAGACCTTCCTCTGATAGGTCTTTGGCCTGATGGTATTCCCTTTGGTAACAGGCATGTGGGGTTGGAGCCAGATCACATGGCTACTACAAGATCAACGGTGGGGTCCTTGGTTTGTGGACTTGTTACCAGTCTTTGGGTGGGTGTGGATTCTGATTTCTAGTAGGATGGAATTACTTCTAGGACCTTGGTCATTAGGGCTGGTGTTGGGACAAGGTTCACTTCAGGGTCCACAGTTGAGTCAACAGACTGTGTGCCCGTTACCATGTGCACAGGAGGATGTGGCTCCTGCTGGGTCCTGGGAAGGGTCCTCTGTAGGTCACTGGGTGGGTATACTGGGTGGGGCCCTGGACTGAAGCTGAGAGGGGCTGGAGGTGAGCCACAGCACTTCAGGGCCTACTGCTGGGACCAAGGTCTACAGGTCCACCTTCAGGGACATGGATGGGTGTGCCTCCTACTGGGTTCCTGGGCAGGCAGAACTGCACTTGCACTTTGGCACAGTAGGGCTAGAGCTGGGTCACAGAGCTGTTTCAGGATTTGCGGTCAGACTGAGATTGGCAGGGCTACCTTTGTGAGCACAGAGCAGCATGTCTCCTGCCAGGTCCCTAAGCAGGCAGGCCAGCTCCCAGACTATAGCTGAAAGGGGCTGGGGACAAGTCCCAGGGCCACTACTTCAGGCTCCACCATCAGATCAAGGTCACTGGGACTGCTTCCAGTGGAACATATAGACGTGTCTCTTGGCAGCACCCTCGTCAGGCAAGACTGCTTGTAGACCATGGCTGGGAGTGCCTGGGGCTGAGTATAGGTCTGCCTTAAGATCTGCAGTTGGACAGAGATCAGTAGGCCTGTTTTGGTGGCAAGGATGTGTGTATCTCCTACCTAGACCCTGGGCAGGAAGGACTGTACCTGGGATGCTGCTGGGAGGAGCTACAGCTGAATTACCAGGTCTTTTTAGGTTCTTCAGTAGGACAGAAATTGGCAGGCCTACATTCATGGCCTGGGATGGACACGACTCCTGGTGAGTTCCTGGAAGGATAAGACTGCTCCTGGCCTGTGGCTGGATCTCTCAAAGCTCCCACAAAAGCACTCTTGTTCATATCTACTGCCAAATTATTGTCACTGAGCAGGAAGATGCACAGGGGACCTCCTATTTTGCCATCTTGCTGACTTCGTCTCAGCATTGTCTTTAAAACCACTATCCTATTACCTCTACCCTCATTCTCCCTCATCCTCAGTCTTTTTAAGTTAGAAAGAGAATTGGAGCTACCAGGTAGCTCAACCCTGTTCCCCTCTTCCCTACCACACACAATATTTATGTTCAGCCACACCATTCTTTCTATCTCATGGAAAAATTATGTCTTATTACTTCTGAAGGTTAATTTCTTCCCTTGTACCCTGAATCCCTTCTCTGCTCCATGACATTATTCCTTGTTTTTCCTACTACCTTCAACCTCTCCTTGAATAACATGCAAATATGTTTAAGTAATTACCAAACTAAAAAAAAATCTCATATACCTCTAAACAAACACCATCTTTGGAATGTGATTGTCTAGTTCTTTTACTGTGTTGAGTTCCAAGGTAACAGGCTAACACTCCTCAAAGGTTGCTGCTATATTCTAATAGCCAGTTAACTTTTTTATCAAGCAGGGAGGTGATTAGAATTAAATCCTTCTACTCAAGGAAAATTCTACCTTACTCAAGAGATTTTACCAGGTGTTTTCTTGTTAGTCAAATAGCATTCCCGGCAGAATCTTACCATCAACAGTTCAGTTAAACAAACATTTATTGAATGCCTACTACATGTGAGACATTGTTGATAGCTTCTCCCTTGTCTCTGTATCAGTTTTGTAATCTGTATTAGGAAAACATTTTTCATGACCCTTATATGGCCAGTCCATAGTCTACACCCATAAAGATAATAATAGCTGTATTATTTATTATACTCTAAATGCCTTGCCCCATATCTATTTGGCTAACTTGGAAATGTGGGGGAGATAGTGCCCATGGGGGATGGGACAGGGTATATAAATGCCCATCCTCCCTGTGCTCTTCAGATGGGACACTTCAGAGGCATGTCATATTAGCCTTCTACAAGCGGATTCTCTGTAGGATTGAGTCCCACTTGTCCATAGCAGTAACCTGCTCATCAATACACATATTATTGGTTATTGTTATCCCTTCCTGCCTCAGTTTTCCCAATTCATGACTTATGCTACCTCCCCAATAAACCACCTGCAACCTAGTCCTTGTTTCAGGGTCTGTTTAAGGCATTACCCAAACTAACAGAGTGACTAACACTAAGTGAGTACTAACTATGGGCCAGGCATTGTGATATTCCCTTCACAGTACTTTAACACAGTGTTTAGGAGTGAGATTAGACTAGTTAAAACATATACAATTCTTATAACAGGACCTCATACATAGTAGGTACTCAATAAATATTAGCTATATAGTATATCAATCAGGATCCAGTCAGAGACAGAAACCATATCAGTTTTAGGAACAGAGAGTTTAGTATAAAGAATTGGTAACCAGCCATAATAAAGTTGTTTCTTAGGTAGCTAAAAAGGTAAAAGGAGAAGTGTCTAAAAGGTTCACATAGATAGCAACTGCAAGAAGCAGCAACCGTGCCTGGGGGAACAAAGAGAAGAGGTTGAAATGACTGCGATTGCTGGAGTGAAGAAGTGTTGTCAGGGTGATATACATTGGCGAATAAAACCTACGGGAAGCACCCAGATAGGAGTAGATCCCGTTTTCTTGTTACAGACTTGTAGTCTTCCTCTAGTGTCTCCATGGGTAAAGCCTACCAGAAAGCCAGCTGGAAAAAAACGAAATGTGGTTTGTGGGGTCCCTGTCCCAGTAGCACAAAGCAGAGTATAGATGGGTGGGTTTCAGGCTGAGAGACAATAACCTCAGAACTGATACACATGGTCTCCCCAACAATCCTTTGAGGGAGGCACTACTACTATCCTTGGGTTTATCTTTTAATAGATTTTATTTTGTAGAGCAGTTTTAGGTTCAAAGAAAAATGAAGTGGAAAGGGTAGAGAGTTATATCTCTGGGTTTTGATGAGGAAACTTAGACTGCAAGTGAGTAGTCCAAGATCATATAGCTAGTCAGTGGTAGTGGCAGGATTATAATCCAGGATCTCAGATTCCAGCGCCCATACTCTTAGCCAATCTCCACTAACCAATATCTGTTTCCTTCTCCTTTCATCCAAGTTCACATGCTCTTCTATATCATTAAAGTATTCTACAACTCAGACCTTTCATGTACTGGGGTAGGACCACCCTCTTTTGTCTCCCCTTCTTTTTCCAAATTAGTGACTATCTGCACATTGAGATCAGAGCAAGCAAATTAGATGTGTATCAGGAAAGCACTCAGAATGTCAAATGGTTTGGTGACCTTAGTGTTCCATTGATAAGCATGACTACCTGGTGATACAATTAAAAACTGTTTGCACTTAATTGGTATGTGCCCTAACTGGTGGGCAGATGATGGAATTAGTGATCATGAATTGCTGTTTGCTACATTTGGTAAGGAGGAGAAATCCAGGTACATTCCAGTTTTCACTCCTGAAAGACCAGATGATTTTTCTACTCTGGTCAACCTCCTTCATGACAATCAGCTTGTTCTCTATTGACATTACCTTCATCTAGATCCAATTTCTCTTTCCCATCATTCCAAGTCCTAATGTTAGGTCAGCAGTACTGGAGTTGAGTTTGAAGGGTACGTGTGGGGTCACCAGAAGGTCACTAATACCTCTCAGCATGTTGGGGAGTTTTGAGACAAGTGATTGTCCAATTGTAAAGCCAACACCTGATAGCCTTCCTGCTAGAGGGTGGAGATCTCTACAAGGAAAATTGCAGCTGGAATCCTTCTCTGGGGCTGCCCTTCAACAGGAAGTCTGGTTTCACTCAGCACAACAATGCTGAGTCTGGGTCTGGACAACTCACGTGTAACCGTATTTTCAGACTACAGTTATCATCATTGTCTAAAGTTGTGGTATTTCATGGTGCAGGAGTTCTTCCTTCCTTTCTAATAAGTTGGAAGCCTTCTACTTGCCCAAGTTTCCGAGGAGGGAATTTCCAACATGACAATTTGGACAGTCTTGAGCTTGGTGTGTGACAGTCTCTGTTCTGAGGATCTGCTTTGTAGGGGAGGGCCTGGATGTTACAATTAAGGCTATTCAGAGATACTCAGTGATATGTGACTGACATTCTGAGTTTCCTAATTAGGATGAGGATTTGATGAAATTTATGAGTAGGACATTTTTCCCATTATTGTACAGCAATCTAGGCCATCCAGACTTTCTCAAGCAGTGGCCGTTAGTCAACTACAGGCATTTCATGGCAATGGCTCCCATCTTTAGCAGCCCACTGTTAGTGTAATGTAGCTATGAAGGTTGATGCTTTAACAGCAAGAGAAGTGAACATCATTATTGTCTGCCACTCTGAGGTAAAATATTAGGTCCCAGTACCTTCTATGCTTTCTCAGTATTCTCCCAAATCTTCTCTAATTTACTTGATCAGGATTCAAATTTTCAGATCTTCACTTATAACCAAACTCACAAGATGGGAACTTTTCTGGAGGACTACAAGATTTCTGATATATTAACAGAACCTAGATATATCACAAAACCTAGAACAGCTGGATGCACTAGTGCTATAGTTTGAATCCCATGGGCCAAAACTGAGGAAAGAAATCCTATTCATAAAAGCCAGAAACAGAAAAAAAAAGATGGCTATAAATCTTAGCCATTAAAGAACATCATGAATCAGGAGCTAGGGAGAACTTGAACAGAACAGAACCTAGTTGGGGAATAAAGTGAGGACAGTTGGATTGTGGTAGTAAACAATTCTGAAGTACTTGTATTTACATGCTGTTGTCTGGGTATAATATGGATAGGGCGGGCTAGCTTGAAAGTATAGAGTCAGAGCAGATAGCAATGACAATGTAGGACTGAGGAGTTTCCATTAATATGGCCCATGAAGTTCTTCTGGGTAATCCAGAAGCTGTTCATTTGTAGGTTGGGGTTGACGATATAGCACAGATAAGCCTCTAGTTTGGTGTCATGAATGAATTTGTTGATGATATTTATGTCTTCTCTGAAATAGGGCCATTCTTTCCCTTAATTTTAGTAAACTTTTAAAGGTAGTGGCAAAGGTAGTGGCACAGAACCCCTGGTGCTGGCTTTGGTTCCACCAGAGTCCTCTGTGTATTGTGGAGACCACGTGGGGGAAACTCAGGATAATCTGCACTGTCTTCTCAACCAACTCCAATCACATCAGCCTTGAAAGTGTAGAATTCCTCCAAAATTCTCGTGTTTTCTCTAGTTCTTTTCTGGTGACTTTGAGTGTTCCCAAGAAATAACATATCATTGTTTCGATTGCCCAATATTGTTCTTCAGAAGCTAACTCTTGTAATGGCATACTTCCTACCTTAAACCCTTACCATAGAAATGGTGGGAACTAATATTCAATTTTGCTTTATTGCCACTGAAGGTTTATAATGATAAGTTACTCTTGGAAATAAAATAAAGGATGTTCCCACTTGGAAATGATGATACAGAAATAGGAGAAAATTTAAAGACTGGGTGTTTGATTTCAGTGAGAGAGAGAGAGAGAGAGAGAAAATACCTTCTCAGCTTCACCTGTTTGACTATAGTTGGCTAAAGTCGTATAAGATATTTACCGAAGTTCTACCATTACTGAGGAATATCAAATCACTAATACAGACACAATGACCAGTTTCTGGTAAGGAGGTCTGGCAATTATGGTCTCTCTTTTCATCCATAGAAATTTGATTTGAATTGCTGTAGTTGTGGGGGTAGCCCAGCTATAATACACACCTCTAACCAAGTCATTTTTTAAAGTTTTTGACTTTGTAGCCATGAGATATTTTTTGGAGAGAAAAATAACTCTCAAATACTTAGACACCATTGAGTAAACAGGAGAGTTTACCCTCGATTGGTTTCTACTGTTTGGCTAATTGCTCTTTAAAAACTTTTACAAATTTGGGGTGCCTGAGTGGCTCAGTTGGTTAAGCGACTGCCTTCGGCTCAGGTCATGATCCCGGAGACCCAGGATCGAGTCCCACATCGGGCTTCCTGCTCGGCGGGAAGCCTGCTTCTCCCTTTCTCACTCCCCCTGCTTGTGTTCACCCTCTGTGTTTCTCTCGCTGTGTTTCTCTCTGTCAAATAAATAAAATCTTTAAAAAAAAACTTTTACAAATTTAACACTTTAAAAGTATTATGTAAAGTAATAAGGTATTACTATGATACTTGAAATATAACAGCATTTTAATTCCAGAATCTGAAAGTCTATGACCAGCAAATTCACATTTATTCAGCCAAATTTTCATGGAGATTATTAACAATAAGTATTATTTACTGAGTACTTAGGTACAAGTATTATGATCCCATTTCACAGATGAGGTAATAAACCTATAGGGAGGTTAAATAACTAATCCAAGGTAATACATCTACAGGGAGGTGGCTTCTTATTGGAGACTGCCAGATAGACACCCAGCCCTGAACAATACGTTGATTACATCCTTGTGAGACCCTAGGCAGAGGATTCAGATAAGCTGTATCCAGACTTCCGATGCCCAGAAACTGTGAGATAATAAATATACATTGCATTTTAGCTGCTAAATTTGTAGTAAGATTGTTATGTGGTAATAAACTAATATATCTAATACCTAGTATCTTACCTAAATTCACTTAATACTTATTACACTTAAATACTTAATAGCTTTTTGTTGTAGATTCCTTTGAATGTTCTACATACATAATATTCTCTGTTAAGACTATTTCACTTCCTTCTTTCCAAATGTTTGGTTTAGTTTTCTATATTGTCTGCTTTCTTTTATATTAGTTTCCACTCTTACATTCAGTATTTTTCTACTTACTGTGGGACCAATTTTCTCTGTTTTTTGCTTTTAAGGTAGAAATCAGACAATTCATTGTAGACCTTGCTAACCTAGGCATCTAAAGGTATAGATTTCCCTCTAACCTCTTTAGCTGCATTCCATACATTTTAAAATACTGTAATTATCATTCAGTTGAAAATATTTTCCAATTTCCTTTGTGGTTTCTTTCTTTGACTTTTCAGTTATTTAAGGTATATTGTGAATTTCCAGCTATTTGGGGATGAAAAAGTTTTTAGTATTTTTTGTTATTGATTTCTAGGTTTAATCCTGTTATGTTCAGAGAAAAGTTTGGGCAGCAGGAATGAGGCGTAATCCTGCAGATGCTATTGGTTGAGCAGCATCCCCTATTGAGACAACACTGAAATTTGCACTCCCAGGCTAGAACACACTACTGCTGGTAAATGAGAACACTTTTGGTGGTGGTTGCTACAAAATAAGTAGCAGAGCTCATAGTAGAGCCCAAAGCAAAGAGAATGGATGCTGTCACCTGGTTTGATGGGCACACCAGTGACTGCAGCATTAGTAGGGTTGTTGGTGCTCAGCTCAATAGCCTTTGCGATCACTGTAGATTATCTGGGGAGTTGTATTACTCAAGTCTAATTTTGGTGCATTTATTCCTAAGGGAAATCTAGGTCCTCCTGGGGTGGGAGTTGAGGCGACTGATGCTGTGAAGATGAATCCTGTGGTCTGTGTAGCCGGAGTTGTGTTACTGAGTGAGAAGAATAGAATATTCTTCTATCTTAGATATGTCTCCGGAGGCAAGAGAAACAAAAATAAACAATTGGGAATACATCAACACAAAAAGCTTCTGCACCGCAAAAGAAACAACCAACCAAAAATCTGCTTGAGAGGCAGTCCCAAAATGAAGCCCTCCTGTACCACGTGTAGAGAAAATAAACCTCATCATTGAAGTAGTGGCTGTTGTCTTTGCAGGGCCAAAAGTGAATCCACCTGCAGATGATTTTAAAGCCTCGGAGGCAGCTTCTTCTGTCACCAACAGCAGTGCTCACTCTTTACCCTAAAGTTAATTGGTAGGCCTTCAAGACTGCACAGGCACCAGAGAGTGGGAAAGGGTGTACATGAGCTAGAAAGAAGCAGCTTCGTCCCTGGGTACCTTCCAGGTCATATGTCTGGAATTTTTTTTAACCCAGTCTGCCTCCCACTTTATGCAGGAGAAACTTAATGGGCAGAGGGAGAAAGTGACTTGCGCAAGGTTACAGAGTTCCTAAGCCCCAGAGCTGAGGCTTGAAACCAGATCTGCCAATTCTAAATCCAGTTTCACAAATGCTAATGATTTTTGCATGGATTTTATAATCTAAGTCAGAAGGCAATTCAGAGAGAGTTATCAAAATAGTATGGCTAAGAAAAGTATATAATCATCTCGGAGGACAACTTAGAATGACAGCACTTATTTACACAGCATTCAGAAAAATTTCACCTTTGTCTAAAAATTAGCTTTGTTACCTTATATTCATATTTTATAAACTGGCCAGTGGGTTTATGTCTCTGGCCATTCCTCCAGGGTCCTCCTTTTCTCCACTATCCTGGCAATCCGTGAGATATATCAACAGCAAGAATAGGAACAGCAACTTTAGGGTGGCTTTCATCATGGCTTTCTCAACTCTGTGATTATCATGCAATTAACCGCAATCTCTTGGTCTTCATCTGTTTTCTTGTTACACATCCAGAGTATTAGACCCCAGTTTGGGGTCGAGGCAGAATTTTTAGGTTTATCCCCAGTTAGAAGATGAAGAAAATGAAAGGTAAGATAACCTGCTCGAGGTATCACAAGCAGTCAGCAACTAAGTCAAGATTGGAACCTGGGTCCCCCAATTCCAAATCTTTGTATCTGCCATCAGTCCAGTGACAACGTGCTGCAGACGCTTTGTCTTCCTGCAGGGCAAGGTATGCACATGCAACAACTTAGTTTAGCCTCCATCTGCACAGAGCCACAACAGGTCTCTGCTGGGCGGCATTACGACATCCACAGATCGCAGGCACATTTGCTTTTGTGGGCCCTTTCCTCCATGAAAAATATTAAAACTTATACTTTACTAATGCATTAATGTAAAGACAAATATGTTATATTTTATTAAAGTATTTTCTTTGCTGTAATAGTTCAATTTTTTTCTTCCAATTTTATTTGTTTACTTTTTTAAAGATTTTATTCATTTATTTGATAGAGGGAAACACAGCTAGAGAGGGAAGACAAGCAGGGGGAGTGAGAGAGGGAGAAGCAGGCTTCCCGCCGAGCAGGAAACCTGATGGGAAACTCTATCTGGGGACTCCAGGATCATGACCTGAGTTGAAGGCAGCCACTTTAATGACTGGGCCACCCAGGAACACCTTCTTCCATCCTTAGAAGAAATTAAGACATTATCATTGGAGATGACACACAAGGAATTGGAAAGAAATTCCATTCTCATGGATTGGATGAACAAATATTGTTAAAATGTCTATACTACCCAAAGCAACCAACACATTTAATGTAATCCCTATGAAAAGACCAAAAGTATTTTTCACAGAACTAGAAAAAATAATCCTAAAATTTGTATGGAATCACAAAAGAACCCAGATAGCCAAAGCATTGTTGAAAAAGAAAAACAAAACTGGAGGTATCACAGTTCCAGACTTCAAGTTATATTACAAAGCTGTAGTCATCAAAACCATATGGTACTGGCACAAAAATAGATGCATAGATCAATGGAATAGAATAGAAAACCCAGAAACAAACCCAGAGTTATATGGTCAATTAGCCCTTGATAAAACAGGAAAGGATATGCAATGGGGAAAAGACAGTGTCTTCAACATATGGTGGTGGGAAAACTAGACAGCTACATGCAAAAGAAAGAAACTGGACCACTTTCTTATACCATACACCAAAATAAACTCAGAATGGATTAAAAACCTAAATTTGAGACCCCAAATCCATAAAAATCCTAGAAGATAGCACAGGTGGTGATTTCTCTGACATTGGTCATAGTAACATTCTTCTATCTTAGATATGTCTCCGGAGGCAAGAGAAAAAAAATAAACAATTGGGAATACATCAAAACAAAAAGCTTCTGCACCGCAAAGGAAACAACCAACAAAATTAAAATATAGAGTACCGAATGGGACAAGATATCAGCAAAGGACATATACAAAGAACTTATACAACTCAACACCCAAAAAGCAAATAATCCAACTGAAAAATGGGTAGAAGAAATGAACAGACATTTCTCCAAAGAAGATATTCAATGGCCAACAGACACAAAAAAAGATGCTCAACAACACTCATTGTCAGGGAACTGCTAATCAAAACTACACTGAGTTGGCACCTCACACCTTTCAGATAGGCTAAGACCAAAATCCTAGAAACAAATGTTGCTGAGAATGCAGAGAAAAAGGAACTCTTCTGCACTGTTGGTGGGGATGCAAACTGGTGCAGCCACTATGGACAACAGTATGGTGGTGCCTCAGAAAGTTAAAAATAGGGCACCTGCATGGCTCAGATGGTTAAGCATCTGCCCTTGGCTCAGGTCATGATCCCACGGTCCTGGGATCAAGCCCAACCTGGGGCTCCCTGCTCAGAGGGGACCCTGTTTCTTCCTCTTCCTCTATTGCTCCCCCTGCTTTTGCTCTATCAAATAAATAAACCTTTAAAAAGTTAAAAATGGAACTACCCTACAATCTAGTAATTACACTACTAGGTATTTACCCAAACAATATGAAAACAGTAGTTCCAAGGGATATATGCACCCCTATGTTTCTAGCAGCATGATTTACAATAGCCTAACTATGGAAGCAGCCCAAGTGTCCATCAATAGATAAATGGATGAAAAAGAGGTGGTGTGTGTGTGTGTGTGTGTGTGTGTGTGTGTGTGCACGCACACACAATGGAATATCACTCAGCCATAGAAAAGAATGAAATCTTGTCATTGCCAACAGCATGGATGGAGCTAGAGAATAGTATGCTAAGTGAAATAAGCAGTCAGGGAAAGACAAATGCCATCTGATTTCACTCATATGTGGAATTTAAAAAACAAAACAGATGAACAAAGAGAGGAAAAGGAGACAAGCCGAAAAACAGACCCTTAACTATAGAGAACAAACAGGTGGTTACCAGAGGGTGGGTGGGACCATGGGGGAAATAGGTGAAGGGGGTAGGAGTGCACTTGTCTCGATGAGCACCGGGTAATACATGAAACTGTTGGATCACTATATGTACACCTGAAACTAATATAGCACTGTAGGCTAACTACACCGGAACTAAAATTTTAAAAATACGTTATCACTGGGCCCCTAAAAGTACTGTGAACCCCCTAGGCTCTGTGCCTCCTGTACCTAATGCAGAAGATCACCCTGGATATGCTTCTGGGGAGTGAGGGGTAGCAAAAGAACAAGGACTCGCTTGACCAGTTCTTCATCTGAGATTCAGAGACTTCCATAACCCAACTAAGTGGCATTGAAAATTCTGACCATATGTAGGGGGGTGCACTTTTCTGAGTGCGAGGGTGCATGGTTTATGTTAGATTCTCAAAGGAACCTGTGATCCATAAACACATTAAGGAAAAGAAGACCATCTGTCGTAATGGAGGTGCACCGAGGAATCCAGCACAAGACTGTCTTGAGTTAACCCAATCTTTGTGTTTCTATGGATGATGGAGGCTGTTACCTAGGTTTCCATGCTCTTTGGCTCAAGCAGAGGTACTTCCCTTCCTCCCCACAACAGACAGATGCTATCAAAGCCGCACCTCTGTACTTAAACAGCCCTGAAGGAAAGGCCAGGTGAAGAGAGCTCTGGAGTTGGTATCCAGGCCCCCAAATCAAGCCTCAAGTCTATCCCCTCCTCTACCAGCTTCTGAGGATAGCACTCTGCGTAAGGAGAGAATTCACCCTGAAGCAGGAAAAATCCAAAGGCCATGAGCTTTGGCTGGGGGACAGTGGCTGATTGTTGGCGGAGGAAGACATCAGGCTCTGTCACCGAAATGCCCTCAAGCCAGCCCTGGGCATGTTGTCCTAAATTCCTCAAGAGAAGGCTCCGTCAACTGAAGGAGCCACAACACCCTTTAGGAAGTTAAGAAAGAACTATAAACATCGGCAGGGAGAGACTTCACCCACATATCAGCAAGAGGCACAGCGATGGTGAGAAAAGCCTACAGAGGCTAAAGGGCAGGGGTCAAGAAGTGGCAGCGTCTGGGCCACCAGGAGGCTGATGGAAGAAGGGCGTTGGTACTAGCCACAGGATAACGCAGTAATGCCCACCGTGATAAGAAAAGGGGACCTACTGGGGCTCTGTAACTCTCTCGGTATGTGAGGGATCACAACCCCACCCCCACCCCCCAACTCAATGGAATACCCAAGTGGGGGAGGCAGCAGTGCGAGCGGGCAACCCTGCGGGAAGGAGTACTTTATCACTGACATTGTTTAGAATGGCTAGCACATGATGAACATGAAAAGCAGACCGACTTTTAGTCAGTTTTATTATTGTTTTTGAATTCTCTACAAGGAATGTACCCTCCCCCCCCTTATTGCCTGCACCTGGGGTGGACCTCTCCCACCACCAGCCCCCCTTGGTACACCATTGCCCCATTCACTGCGGCCTGAGCAATAATGGGGGTGAAATTAGCCTCCCACTCTTAACAAACTGCAGAATAACTCTGACTCTCCTGGAGGGAAGGGCCCATCCATTTGTAGTTCCTCCCACGTAGGCAAGTGGGCAAAAGCAGAACATGCTAGGTCAGGCCCTGGCCGGAGTAATGGCAGTCATCACCCCGCAGACAGGGAGAACTCCTTTCTGCTCTACTCTTAGAGTTCGTTTCAAATATAAAGGACATTGACCTACGTGGGCTGCAGAAATCATGGGGGTATAATATTAAATGCTTAGTCTTAAGTGCTTAAAGTGACAGGAAAAATACAGAGCTGTCTTTTCCTAATGGATCATTCCAATTATCTAGCAATTTTTCCAATTTTTTTTGGTCCCCAAATTGGCCTTCTCCTCACCCTCATAAAGATGTCACACAGAAGTTTCTTCTAACCTGTGGGAGAAATACTTACTTCCCTGCTTTATATTTTTCTTCTGTTAAAGCTGTATTCCCTCCTGGCTTCCCCCACCCCCCCTTTTTTTTACATTGCTTCTCTTCTCTAACCTCACCATGGACATTTAAGGTTTTGGGGGGGAGTCTATCTAATCTAAATCGATGCTGTGTCTCTTTAACTCATACACCAGAAACTCAGAAATCTGGGTTTTCATTCCAGAAGGATATGTTCTTGGGTGAGGGGAGGACGAAGCCCATTAGCTTGTCAATCAAATGTGTATTTGCAAACACTTGGCTCACATCAAACAATACCGACTTGGATGGGAAACAAATGTGTTCATTACATTATTTTTTTTCCTTATGAAAAGAAATGCCAGAGAAAACAATGCATTCATGTATGTTAAGCTACTTTTATTTTTATGACACACTCTTTTTTTTTTAAATCTCTTTTCTTCAAACTTATGAAAACAATAAATTATTTCTTTCCATGTCCAAGTTGATTCCCTGGTGTTTGATTACTGTTACACCAAAAGGAAAATAAATACAATGTGTGTCATTAAAGTAATTCAGCGCAAATTGGGCATAACACAAAATTACATTATTAACAGCTGTTAAATGACTATAAAATGTAATTAGACACACTCAATTCACTACTCATGAACTGGACCTGATTTCTAAAATATCAATTTAGAACTTTGATTATTCATGACAAAAGAGAACATATTTGGATTCTAGGTTTAAATTCCTGGTAATGGAGGTATTCCCCTAAGACCTTCACTGGGATTCCGAATAAGGGGAGGAGGCGGAGGAAGAGGAGGAAACAGTTGTTTAAGCGCAGAAGGAGGGGGATTGTGAGTTATCATGGGGGTGCCGGCCGGGTTCCCACTGACTCCCAGCCAGCTGCAGTGAGGCATGAGCTCCCTGGTTAAATTTTAACTCCCTGCTTACAATGAAGCCACAAAGCCCCACACACATACTTCTACTATAGATGTTTATGACCACTGCTCTTTTTGACTACCTCACTTTCTGGGCTGCCTTTTCAATGCGTCCTGTTCATCTGCTTCATAAAAAATACAAAATAAAATAAAGTGACATAAAAGAAATAAGACAGAGCCAGCAAGAATATATGAGGACGTGCCTGTCTGTCCTTTGCTCCTCTGGCACAGAAGGGAGGCAGAATGACGTGTGTCTGCTAAGCTCTTTGAGATCTGCGAGGGGCGCATCATTGGTTCTCATTCAGAACTCCTCCCTCTAGTCCTCCCGGCTCTTCCTATCCTGCTCCTTGCCTACCTTTCCAGCTTTACCTCCCCTTGGCCAGCACTGCCTATTTATTTACCCAAATTCTCCTTGGTTAGATGACTTTCTCTTTTTCACAGATCACTCTTGCCTTCAAGATAGAGTTCCACGGGCAGCCCTCCTTCCTGTAGTTTTGACTAAATCCCCAGTGGGAGGTCCCCTTTTCCTCTTCAAAATCCCCATGGCCCTCAGTTGGAGCCTCTCTAATGATCGTTGCTCTACCGTGTTTTCTGATGAGAGGCTGGTGTGGCTCAGGGGGTAAGCACATGGGCTCTGGATCCAGAGAAAACTGGGTTTCAATCCTGGAACCTCAGCTCCTGGTCGTGTGATTAGGGGGAAGTTGTGTCCTTCTCTCGGCTCCAATCTCAGCATTTATAAAGTGGACACAATAACTATACCGTTTCCTTCTCCAAAAATCCTGAGGCCACGAGTGTTTGGGAATTCAGAAATATGGGGATTTTTGAAAGTATAGGGCATGCTTTAGTCCTACAAAACACCCCCAGGGGGTCTGGGATAGGGCTTGGAAGCAAACAGGGAAACAAACGAATAATTACGCTAAGTGGGATAAAATGACAAATAGCCTCACGTCAGTTCATGAAAAAGTTCGGGTCAACTGTTGCTGCCACATTAGTTATGGGGAAAAAAAATCCTATGAATTAACTCTGGGTTTTTAAAGCTTTGCATTTTAGAAGTGCTGATAAAGGATGGTGTACCTGCGAGGGTTAAATGAAATACGTGTAACAACTAACATGGCAATAGCACCTTCTAAAGGCTCAAAGAAAAGCCGCCATCATTATCACGGTCATTTATGTACTTGGCTTTAACTCCTTATGGGCAGGAAGGTCTTACAGAGACAGACATCTTGCTAAGCCCTCACTCTTACATTGTACTTTGTAGGCGCTCGGTACGTGATGTTTCAACGAAAGACATCATCTCCTTGCTTAAATACACTTCTGTTCGCAGAGACGTACAACCTTAGAAGTAGGCGAATAATCGAAAGATGGACCAGAATTCCTCCAAATGAGGTTTCCAACCTGGACCACCATGAGGCAAAATAGATCCCAATGAAGTCGCAGGGATTTTCCACGGGGAAGGTAAGATTGCTTCGTAGACAGGACCAGCTTTTTCACAGAGGGGGAGAGAATGCCGTCGGGAGGAACAGTACTATCTGCCACCCGGCAAGGGCGAAGCACGGGCGGGAGAGAGGCATTTGACCCAGGGGTCATGCGAGGCCAGAGTGGGAACCAAGGGAAAGCAGCGGACTCCTGGGTGGGATGAGCGCTTTGGTGGCACGAGCTGGTGGTCTGAGGACAGTCACCTTCCAAATGCAGCCGGCACAATCAAGACTAATTGGTCTTTGTGGGCCGTTTCCATGCAGGCCCCCCTCTGAATAGGTCTCCTTCCCCAGGCTGACACCCGTAAGAGGATTCAGCACTTGTGAGTAATTTGGCCAAGCCTAGCTCGAAGCAATAAAACCTTTAGAGCCCTTCCAAGATCTTTCTACAAGGAAGATCCTGCCAGCAGGTTAGAGGAGCTTGTCTTCCCTCAGCAGGTGTAAAGGCCTCAGTGGACCGCATTGGGATATTCACACAGACGAAGGGAGAAGAGATTCTCTAAGGAGAAAAATGAGCTGTCTTCTAAATTGGCTGAGATATGGTTTATTGAATGGCAGGTCACTTTGCTCGAATGACCAGCCATTCGTCATATGTGACTGGAAGCCTCTGGGAATCGGGGACTGGATGAGTGAACGGAATTGACGGGAGTTCTGGTCCAAGGGAAACATTTTCCAGCATGCTTTTGTCCTTTAACCTCAAGGCTACTCCTGAGTTCAAGATAGTGTGAACTAGTCCTATTAGTAGGCCACAGGGTCTATCCAGAGCTGGCGGGTTTTTCTCCCCCAGTTCTCCCTACAAAGATGGTCTTAGCCAAAGAGGCTCTGTACATGTACGAAGCAAGTGGGATTCATTCTGAAATGATGGTATCGTATCTAAAAATAGGCCTAGAAAGTCATGGGCCTAGATGCCGATGCTATAGTTTTTGCAAATGTGGGGGCACCTAGCCAGCCCATGAGGGTCTGGCCCATTGCCTCAGTGGTGCTGCCACTGTTGAAACATTGTAAAACCCATTCTTGGGGCAGAGAGGGGGATTATATCCACAGTTCGTACCACATTCTCATGAGTCTCTGCAGTGGTGAGAAAACTGCCTACTCAAATGGTGAATTTGATGTTTAGAAAGAAGCCATATAGCCCCAAACCCAAAATTAAATAGGTAGCCCAGGAAATGCTATTTAAAAATAGAGTAATGAAGAAGTAATCCTTTTCTTTAGTGGCAAACACTGAAGGGGAAAAAAAGAAACTTCCACTGAGTTCCCACTATGTGCCAGATAACTTTACACGACCCCAGTTTCATTTCATCTTTAAAATAACCAGCTTGGAGTAGGGATTATGACACTTACATAGAAAATGGGGCTCAGAGAAATCAAGTAATTTCTGCAAGGCCCTGTAGCTTGTCAGTGGGACAGTGGCACTTCCAACCTTGATACACTCACAAAATTTCTTTATCATTTTCACATCAAATAAAGGAAGGTGTAAATATGCATAAATTATTTGTTTTGAGAGAGAAGAATTCCAAGAACATTAGGAATGAGCCAGGCATGAATAAATCAAGTAATTTTAGACACTGAAGGAGAGCCTGTTATTTAGAGAAGCTGAGAATTATTTAACACATGTAATAAGCCTGATGGAAATGACTTACTCTTTCTGAATTAATTTGTATTTTAACTTCCAAGTATCCCTTCCAGTGGTAGTGGCCCCCACAAGATTTACATTGTAGTTGGGAAGACAGACTCCTCCTACCCTAGTAAATTCCAATAAGTGTACAAAAAACCCAGTAATTGTGATGCAACCTATGAGGAAAAGAGGTAAGAAGTTGAGAAAGAAAAAGCCTACTTTAGGCTTCTCTGAGGGAGTGGCAAGATGATAGGTCAGACACAGGAAGTGTGAGGTCAAAGAGCATTCCAGCCATAGGAAACAGCCTGTGCAAAGGCACTGAGGCTAGAAAAAGTGGCATACACTTAAGGGGCAGAAAAAAGGCCACTGTTGCAGGAATATGATAAATAAGAGGAAGCAGAGGCATGAGATGAGGTGAAAGAGAAAATTAGAAGCAGATCATGAAGATTTTCTAAACTGTGGTAAAGACATTGAATTCTAGGGTGCCTGGGTTGCTCAGTGGGTTAAAGCCTCTGCTTTCGGCTTGAGGTCGTGCGTGATCTCAGGGTCCTGGGTTTGAGGCCCGCGAAGGGCTCTCTGCTCAGCAGGGAGCCTGCTTCCTCCTCTCTCTCTGCCTGCCTCTCTGCCTACTTGTGGTCTCTCGCTCTCTCTGTCAAATGAATAAATGCGGTCTTTAAAAAAAGACATTGAGTTCTATTCAAGATGAAATAGGGAGCTATTGGAGGGTTTTAGGCAGAGGGATGATACGATTTGACGATATTCACTGAAGGTAGATGACTGATCACACTTGTGGAGACTGGACCGGAGGGAAGCAGGAGCGGAAGAGGGAAGGCCTTCATCGCAGGTGTAAACGAAAGTGATGATTGTGACTTGGACTAGGCTGATTGCAGTAGATATGAAGAAAAGACGGTGGACTATGGGATATATTTACTGATCGAGGCAATGGACTTCCTAGTTAAATGGATGGGGGTCTGAGGGAAAGACAGGTTTCAATGACTTGATGAATAATGGTACCATTCACGGAGCAAGGAGGACAGGAAAAGGAAAGACTAGAAAAGTATTGGAGGAAAATCAACAGTTCAGTCTTGCATTCGCTATGTTCATATCCACGTGGAAGTGTCAGCCTAAAAATATAAGTTTGGAAGTCATCAAAAAAAAAAAAAGATGAAAACTGACCAAACCCTGAGGTTCTCCAGCAAAGGAGGCTGGGAATCGTGTAGAAGGAAGAACAGGGAGCACTGATTTTTCTGACCTCCTAAATTACGTGACCCCCTGGTCTCTAGATAAAGGGGGATTGGTACTATCATCCACCATTACTGCAATGGACCCTGATGGGTCTTGCTAAGTCATAGTGCCTTGTTTTCGTGCTTGATAATCAGTACCAGGCCTGTCCTCATATTACTGGCCCTTGGGGTCAGCTCCTCTGCCAAGTAACCAGAGAAGCTCTCCGGACAGTTAGTATAATTTGTTGGCAATCTGAGCACCGGTGAGCCAGGGCCGGAAGCTGCCTTCACTGCCCACCGGCAATGCTGATGATGGTAGCCAAAGCCACAGCCTTGGGACTTCCAGCCAAGGAAGACCCAGCACCCACGGGCAGCACAGAAAGTAGGCATTTGAAGCATGCACAAGAGCTTACCCTCTGACTTCCTTGAGGAGTTCATTATGTGATCAAATGAATTGTGTAATATTCACTTAATGTTTGTCTCGCATACTAAACCTGTCCCCCTTGAAAGAGGAACGGCATTCGAACTTGTTCCCCACTTTATCCCCAGTGTCCAGCACGGTGCCCGCTTGCGCCGATTAACCGACTTACGGGCTGTCTCCGCAGTGGGCTTGGAGTGGGCGGACGGCTGTGCTTCCCACAGCATTGATGTACCGCCACATCGATACAGTTTCTGAGACCACGATTATCGGGGTCTCTCAGGGCGCCAGAACATATTTATTCGTAATGTTTAGCAAAAGGGAGGTGAAGCTGTAGAGCTAAGTGCTTTCCAGCGGGTCGCAGCCCATCTGCTCACGTGCACTGAAGCTAGGTTTGCCCATACTGCAGCAGAGTCTGCCGTCTGGAGACGCACGTGGCGGGGGAGAGCAGAATGGGTTTCTTTCGGTTGCTTGTGCTCCTGCCCGCATGGAGAAGGATTTGCCAGCCACCAGATATGCCAAGTGGTTAGCCGGCTCTGGGTGTGTATACAGTAGGCCCCAGGTTGGGCCTGGCTGCCCCTCCGTGAGAGGAAAGCAGCTCTTCAGAGCAGGGACTGCATGGGAGCCCATGTCAACGCCGGCCAACCCCTCGCTGGCAGAGGCCGAGGAGCTGCTGTGGGACAGCACACACCACGAGAGATTTCAAGATTCCTCTGGGGATTTCCTCTAGGCATTGCCTACCCACCTATATAGAATTACTGGTCTCCGCTGCCATAGCCAGTTAGGAAAACGTAAAGTACCAGGAGCTCCACCTAACACAAGAATTCCTGGTTACTGGTGCCACAAACGAGGCGAGTGGCAGGTGGCAGGGTCTTTCCATTTTCTCTGTTTGAGGTTCCTTATGCCAGTAGGCATCTCCAGGCTATGTGGGGGCGGGGAGATGGGGCTCTCTCCATCGCTTATCCCTGCAGTCACTGAAATGAAAGCGCTGTGGACAACTACAAAGTCGGGGATAAATCGGAGGCCTGAGACGCTGATGCTTCTTTTCCTTAACTCTCTGTTAACCAGGTTTTGAAGCGCCCGCAATTTGCATCTAAGGTCAGTGGAAAAGACATCGAAGCTAGCAGAGGGCAGAGATGTTCATTCCTGCTTTTTAGAATAGGAAACGGGTCTAGAGAGATGAAGTGACTTTCTTAAGATCACACTAATCGTGGCAGGTCAAAAAGCAGACATCTCCTGACCTCCAGCTTCCCGCCAGAGAGCCGCAATACTCTCCGGAGAACCCCAATATTCTAATAACTGCAGAAACCCAACTGTGTCAACAGGTTGTTTAAAAAACACACACTGAAACCAAAAAACCAGAACATGCATTCTCTCAGTTGAAAGGCATCCTCTGGCAAAACGGTTTTGTTTTCTGGTCTGCATCTGCCCTCTCACGTTTGTGCATCTTCTCTATGTTGGGTCCCTCCTCACCTCTTCCTGTTTCTTAATGGGCTTTATGTTTATCTCACCTATTACCTAACCCCCACTTCGTTCCAAGGCCCAAAACTGAAAAAAAAAAAAAAGACCTTCATGTTATTCGTGCTGTTCCAAAGTATGTCTTTGGACCCATTGTCTCATTTTCTCTAAAGCAGTGGTTCTTAAACTTGGGTGTACATTCAGAATCCCCTCCAAGGCCTGGTGGAAAACCCATTGCCAGGCCCCAGCCCACACTTTCTGATTCAGTGGATCTGGGATGGGACCCAAGATCTTACATTTTTCCCAAGCTCCCAGCTGATAGCAATAGTGCCCGTCCAGGGACTACACTTTGAGAACCACCGCTTTAATCCAAGAGTTCAAAATTGCCAAGTTCATGTTCCTACCAGCTCGGTGCCTGTGGAAAGTCAGCCACACAGTGCCCTAGCTCTAAAGAAGGCTTTTACTTTCAATCAGAAACAAAGAAAAAAAACCCCAGCTATTTATTTGGGGGAAACCTCATCCAAGAGTGATTCGCTTTTATTGTGCTGACTGACAGGCATCATTTTCAGGGCACATTACTAATTCCAGAGCTAATGAGTATCCCAGAGCTTCAATAATGAGCCAGTGATGGGTGCTTATTTGCTGATGAGAGATCACATCTAGGAAAGTTTCCTGTGGCATTTTTCTACACTCTGATCAAGAATACTCCCTGTTGTTTGGTCTGCCGTTTGCATTTGAACCACTTAGGAATGAGGTGAGCAGAGAGCGAGTCTGTGGGGTGTCTGTGGCGTGGAAGGGGTCTCGGACTCAGGGAGACCAAGCTTTAGTTCTGGCTCTCCCAGTGTCTAGCTGCCTGACTCTGGCGAGTCCCTTCCCCTCTCTGGGCCCTATGCTGATAACTGTAAAACAACTTCACTTAAAGCATGTAGTCCATGTAGATTTCTAAGAGGTGTGGCTAGTTTGGGAGAAAAAAAATAACAAAGCAATTCAGTGGTAAAGTAGGTCTTGGAATTACTTCATTCTCTAATACCCTTCTTAGAACGTCACAATGTACCTTGGCCTATTAAAGGCTCTGAGAAGTCCTGAAGTAACACAATCCTTGAATGTTTAACTCAACATTTCCTCTGAGTATGACCACGAGACACCTCTTCATGAGGTGGATACATGGGGGTCACATAGGGGCAGTAGGCACTCTACCACCACTTCGGGATTCTTTTAGTGTCTGGAACGTAGGCAAAACCTTCTGCGGGCATGAGCCCTTCCTCCCAGTGAGGACTATGCCTGTGTAGGGCTGGGTTCCACACATCAGGATGTTGCACTAGCTTTCTGGAGCTTTTAGGAAGCGCCTCAGACACACACTCTCACCAGGTGCTGAAGAAGAGTGGAGGTATTTCTTTCTTTCACTGTGACCCTATCTAAAGAACCCAGGGTTTTCTCACTCACTCTCCACCTTTGCTTTGACTTCTCCTACGTCTCCAACACAATTGACTTTGATATTTCATCCAGCTGTAAGTTGAGACTCCCAGGTGGGGAGAGCCTCACATGACTACAGTATTCTATACACTAGGCATTATTTTTCAGTGTAATGTCTTATGATATTCTTTCAAGTTTGTAAAGATTTTTAATTAACAGGTGCCTGGGTGGCTCAGTTGGTTAACGGACTGCCTTTGGCTCAGGTCAGGATCCTGAAGTCCTGGGATCAAGTCCTGCATCGGGCTCCCTGCTCAATGGGGAGTCTGTTTCACCGTCTGACCCTCCCCTCTTTCATGCTCTTCCATGCTCTGTCCTTCTCATCCTCTCTCTCTCAAATAAATAAATTATTAAAAAAGAATTGTAATTAAGGTATATTTGACACATAAGAAAACTGGTGCCCAGGGTGAACTAATGATTTGCCCAGGGGTTTGTTTTTTTTTTAAAGATTTTATTTATTTGACAGAGAGAAACACAGCCAGAGAGGGAACACAAGTAGGGGGAGTGAGAGAGGGAGAAGCAGGCTTCCTGCCGAGCAGGGAGCCCGATGTGGGACTCGATCCTGGGTCTCCGGGATCATGACCTGAGCCGAAGGCAGTCGCTTAACCAACTGAGCCACCCAGGCGCCCCTGCCTGGGGCTATAGTCAGTAAGTAGCAGAGTCAGAACCTGTTCCCAAATCTTCTCACTCCCAAGCTCAGGTTTTCTTCCTTAAGGATGTCCATACAATGCATTTTGAGTGCCTCGGAGCACCAGGCACTTAGGTCAGTCTCTCACTATTTGACTGATTTACCTTTGGACTAAGTCTTGAAACTGGGTAGTCTAAGTCTCTCAACATAATTCTTGCTTTTAAAGAGTTGTTCTTGGGGGGGACGCCTGGTTGGCTCAGTCAGTAGAACATGTGACTCTTGATCTCAGGGTTGTGAGTTCGAGCCCCACGTTGGGTGCAGAGATTACTTAAAAATGAAATCTTTAAAAACAATAACAATAAAAATTTGTTCTTGGATATTCTAGGTCCTTTTGTATTTATAGTAACTTTTACTATCAGTTTGTCAATTTCTAGAAAGTCAAACCTATAGTCATTTTAAATAGGATTGCATTAAATCTGTAGGTCAGTCTGTCCATAAATGATATCTTAACAATATTGAGTGTTCCAATCCACAAACATGTTATATCTATTTATTTTGATACTTAAAATTTTCTCCCAGTGATACTATGTAGCTTTCAGTTGGGCATTCCTTGTAAATTTATTCTTAAGTATTTTATGTTTTTGGTGCTATGGTGAATGGTATCACTTTTAAACAGTTTTTAAAAAAATGTTTGTCGCTAGTATATAAAAATGCAATAGATTTTCGTATCTTGACCTTACAACCTTATTAAGTTTATTTATTCATTTATAGCTATTTTGTAGGCTCTACACTCACAATCATGTCATATCAAATAAAGTCAGTTCTACTTCTTTGTTTCCAATCTGTGTCTTTTGTTTCTTTTTCTTGCCTTTTTGTACTAGTTGAAACTTCAAGTACAATGTCAACTGGAAATGATGCTAACAGATATCCTTGCTTTTTTTCATTGTTAAGAAGATAATATTCAATATTTCACCAGTCAAATTTATATTCACTGTAAGGTTTGGGGTTGAATCCCTTTACCAAATTTAGGAAGATCTCTTCCATTCCTAATTTGCTGAAATGCCTTTTTTTTTTAAAGATTTTATTTATTTGTCACAGAGAGAGAGAGACAGGCAGGCAGAGAGAGAAGCAGGCTCCCTGCTGAGCAAGGAGTCTGATGTGGGACTCGTTTCTGGAACCTCGGTGTCATGACCCTAGCTGAAGGCAGATGCTTAACTGACTGGGCAACCCAGGCATCCCTGCTGAAATGTTTTCTTATCATGAATGGTAAATGGTCAATTTAATCATGAATGGTGAATGGTCTTAATATTAGTTTTCTACTGCCATGTAACAAATTACTATAATCTAGTAGCTTACAACAAGGCACACTTACTAGCTCAGAACTTAAGGTTATAAGTCTGGCATGGAGTGGCTGGGTTCTCCGGCCAGATTCTCACAATGCTATAATCTGAGTGTTGGCAGTTAGAGTCTCCACTGGAACTTGGGATCGTCTTCCAGGCTTTGGGGATGTTGGCAGAGTTGAGTTCCCTGTTGTAATAGGGCTGAGGCCACTCACAATAGGCAGTTTACACACAGCAGCTTGCCCTACTTTTGATTTGCATTATCTTTTGCCGGGGCTATTGAAATAGTGACCTATTTGGCCTCCTTATGAGACCTCCAACCCCAGGTCTTCTCCTACTCAGGCTAAAATTTACATCTGATTATGTTCACTCTTAAAAAAAATCTCTGATGACTTCCCACTGCCCACAGAAAGAGGTCTAAACTTCTTCATATGGTACTAAAAGCTTTTCTTTCTTGTGCCCCGACCCTCTACAGTTTGCCAGCCATACCAGCCGATCTTTGAAGTCCTATGATGGGCCGTGAACTTTGACATGTTTGTCCCAGCTCATGTTATTTCCTCTACCTGGAATATTAGAAGTCATCTCCCTGCCCTCTCCCCGGCACCGCCATCGTTCTTCCATCGGGAGCGTTGGATACTGAGAACAGAGCATTTAATTGTTTAAGGATGGGGACAGCGGTGGAAAGAGTTAGGAGTGGCTTCACAGAGGGAGGAGAAATGGGCCACAATCTAATTTCAGGACAAGTTCTTCACCCTCAAAAAACAAACAAAAAACTCGTACCCGTTAGGCAGTCACCCCCCATTCTGGTGTTTTATGCCTGGCTTCTTTCACTCGGCAACATGCTGTCGAGGCTCACCCATGCTGTAGCCGGCATTGGTACTCCCTTCCTTTTTGTGGCTGAGCAATACTCTATTGTATGGGCACACCACATTTTGCTGATACATCCATCAGCTCCAAGAAGGCTTTTTTTTTTTTTTTTAAAGATTTTATTTATTTGACCGAGAGAAACACAGCCAGAGAGGGAACACAAGCAGGGGGAGGGAGAGAGGGAGAAGCAGGCCTCCCGCCGAGCAGGGAGCCCGATGTGGGACTCGATCCCGGGTCTCTGGGATCATGACCTGAGCCGAAGGCAGTCGCCCAACCAACTGAGCCACCCAGGCGCCCCTCTGAGAAGGCTTTTGAGGCCAACTCGGAGAGCTGTGGCGGTGGAGGCTTCCGAGAGAAGGCTGCGTGCCTCCCACGTGCCACAAACATGCTGTCCTGTGAGTCCACTGCCCGACACCCGGTGGGATGCATGGAGTCTAACGGATAAAATTGTATACCCGAGGAAACCTGGTACCTTACAGCATATCTTCTAAGAGATGTCCGGATATGGGCAGGATCCTAAAAAGTCAGAACTGGAAGGGTGGGTGGGGATCATCTGCCCACCCCCCACTTTGTTTTCTCTCCAAAACTTCAATAATGCCACTGAGAGCCTTTCTAAAATTCCATTATTTCTTTTTTACACAGTGGCCCGGGGACTTCTGAACACGGGGAGACGTTTTATACAGACCAAGGGGAGAATGCTTAACCCAATGGTGCAAATGATACACTAATGTGGAAATGCAAAATATTAAACAACTGGGAATACCTTGTGGAAAGTAATCTCCATTGTAAAAAGGCCCGGTCCAACGGGTCTGAAGGCAAAAGCCTATAAAATGACCGTGGTTGTACGTCTCTGATTAAAACAAGAGGTCAAGAAAGACACACTGAAACATGAAGTGACTTCTTAAAACCCAGACCGAAAATGGTGAAAAGAAACAAAACTACATTTAAAAAGAAATAATCTTTATTTTAGTGCTAATAAACTTGGTTTTCTTTTGCCCTGAGCATTTTCAAATGAGGGTGGGAATAGGGCAAAACCCAGGCAAACTTTCTCAAAAACAAAACATGTGCAGGCCTTCTTCCCTTCTTTGAAAAAAGAATCAGTCTGACTCTATGCAGACACCTGCTACCTGGCACTCAGCCAACTTCCTAACCAACCCTGTGTTTCAGCCCAATTAGCTAAGCACGCGTCATCCAGAACGGGTTAATTATTCCTGGTGATTTCCCAAAGTTTCCGATGGGATTAAATAAGGAAAGGTGGACATAACCTTCTTTCACAAGGATCTTTACTAAGGAAACCCCCCGGATGCATTTTTGAAAATCCCACAGACATCCCTAAAAACGCACAATGTCAGAGCTGGAAGGAACCTCTGAGAGTCTCATTAAGCAAGCCCCTCATCAAAGGGAGAAAACAGGGTGCTCCACAAAGTCTCCAATAAACTACGAGCAGAGGGAAGATAAATATAAGAGTGCAAAACATTTAAATGAAGCCGCTGCTTCAGATATACTGCAGGGGCAGAAAATGTTTGTCATGGAATTTTTGCAAATTAAGTGAAAAAAATCCACTTTTTACCCCGGTCTACTGGGTATAACGAGGCAGGATTAGAGAGGACGGGGACTGATGATTTGAAGTCCTTGCCTGCTAAATCTTCTCAGTCGTACTCTTGTGCCTCAATTGGATGCAGGGCCATCATGATTGTGAGCAGCTTTGAATTCGTCTTTGCCCCAGACATAAAGTGCACTTGGCGGGAGGAGTGGCTGTTTCTTCCTTTCTTTCTTTCTTTTTTTATGTCAAGTCACAAAGATGAGTAATATGGTTCAAAATAGCCTAATTTTCCTTCCTGACATAAAGATAATGACAGCCAAACAACTAGAAAAGATATGCACTGGGAATTTTATTCTGATTTTCTTCTCCGAATATTAATACTAATGTTCATTTCACTTCCACTTACGGAGCACCTCTAAATGCAAGACTCGAGATGAGGCACATTCCCTGCTTGATTTCAGTGACTCCTCCTCGTCGCCCTATGGGGTGAATTCTGGAATTATTTTCATCTTACAGATGAGGACAATGTAGCAGAGAGAGAGGTGAGGTGACGTGGCCAAGGCCGAACGTCTCCTGAGTGGCTCACCTGGATGAATTTTTTCAAAATTTACAATTTGTTGCTCTGGATTCCGTGTGAGACTTTTTGAGATCTCCAATAAATGACATTTAAACAATGCGTTATCTTCCTAATGAGGAAGGAAAAAAGAGTCTTAACATTTATTCATCCCTTATATGTAATAAGCTACAGACACGCCCTCAGTAGATTTGTGAGACTCTCATGTGCCTTATCTCACTTAATCACCAGCAGAACCCGATAAAATGTCATTATTCACATGCTGCCATGAAGAACTAGGATCAGACACTTCATGTAACCTGCCCACGGTCACACAGGAAGTTAAGAGGCAGAGTGCTGATTGGAACCCAGATTTGTGACTCGGAGTTCAAGTTCTTTCCACTACACCATGTTGCCTTCCGTACCATACGCCCCACAGCACTGCCTACACCTCCTTTATTCCTGGTACTTAACCCAGCAGCTGCTTGAATACAGAGTGAGCGATCACTGTGATGCGGGCAGTGTTTTAAGTATGTTACAGGTTTCAAACTATTTTTAGTCTCACAGTCCTGGGAAGTTGGTTCTATTATCTCAATTTTACAAATGAAGGAGGGTCTGTCAGTCTGGTCCTTCAAATCAGCATGGATTTCATGGCAAGGCACAAGGGAAGGCCCTCCCCAGGTAGCAGACGAGTCGTGCTACTAATTGTAGGAGCATGCCTACAATTCAGAAATGCATTTGAGGTGATTCCCCTTTGTATTCCTATCACTTCCTTCAATTGCATTTTTGTCTTTCAAAAATTTGTTGAAGAGAAAGCAAGAAATGGGCAAACTCGTGGTCTTACGCATATTGGCTAGAGAGCGAGCATGGTCAGAGAAGAGAGTTGGCTTACAGATCTCAAAGGCAACAGACAACACTGTCCCCATCAAATTGATCAAAGTGTTGGATTTAATTATACAGATATAACAACTTGGTGGCCTTTCATAATGCTTTCCCTAAGGACTATTGGGTTGGAAAGCCAGCTCATTCTGTTGCTTGATTGCTTTGGACTATTAGAAACTGTTCCCTTGGGAAGAGCAGGAAATCAGTTATGATCTTTTGTCTCTCGTTCAAGGTACAGGGAAGTCACTATTCTAGTGAATGAGCCGTAGATTTCCCGCTGATTTCACTGTCAATTCCTCAATTAGGTGATTATTGCCATGAAAGCTGAGACTTCACAGATGGAGGCTGCCCTTGAAAGAGGCTAAGAGACCACAGAGGTTTATAAATGGTGGCACTGCCCCCCTAACATCTGGACGGGCAGTTAGCTCCTAATTCTTATCATGGCCCAGCTTCCCTTGGCTTTCTGGCCAGGAATCAATGCATGAGTGTGCCTTCTGGAAAACAGACATGTTCACTGGGCTCTAATAACTCTCTTCCAATGGCTGGTCATGGACACTTCTGTTCTCCGATCTACATAGATGACAGCCATCCCTTGAATAACCAACTATGTGCCCAATTCACAGCTCTGCAGATATGATCTGTTTGTGCCCACTCTCCACGTGTAGCTAAACGCACCAAGTAATGGTGCATCTTCCTTTGTCTGTAGAGACTAAGAGTGGAGTCTGAGACTGGCCTAACCCTTGGGGTGGTTTAGGCTGCAGGGGAAAGAAGCGTCTTTAAATTTTTTTTTCATTTGACTATAGTTCACGCACAAGGTTACATTAGTTTCAGGGGTACAATGCAGTGATTCAACACACTCATACATTATGCTATATTCACCCCAAGCGTAGCTACCATCTGGCCTGATACATTACTATGACGATATCATTGCCTAGAGTCCTTATGCTGTATCTTGTATTGCGATGACTTCTTCATTCTATAGGTAGAAGCCTGCATCTCCCGCTCCCCTTCACCCATTTCGTCCATCCCCCCACCTACTTTCCACCTGGCAGCCATCAGTTTGTTCTCTGTGTTCATGGGTTTCATTGGCTTCTATTTAATGTGTTTCATATTCCTCCCATGGGAGCAGAAGGGTCATTTCTTCTTATTTTTAAACTTTCAGTTAATTTCTTTTTAAAGCTGCGCTCTGATGGATTTTAAATGCATTAGCCGAGTTGTACAATCATCATCATGAATCGATAAAGCCTATCACCCCCAAAACATCTCTTATGCCTGTTTGCAGTCCATTACTTTTAATTGCTGAATAATCTTTGAAAGCAATTTCTTAGTTCTTCTTCCCCCAACTGCCCCAAATTAAAAAGTGAGGTCCTGTGCCATCCAGCAGCCGCTCACTTCTCCAAACTCATCTCTCGCGACTCCCAACATCTTTCCGTTCCCCATGCTGCAAACACGGGGGCCTTCCTCCAGATCCTCAAATGTGTCCTGCCCTATTCTGCTGTTGTCTCATTTCCCTAAACACTACCCACTCTGACACACGCACGTGGATTCCACTTGGTTAATTCCCACTGATCCTCCAGATCTCTGTTTAAACTGTATTCCCTCAGAAGAGCCTGCCCTGGCCCTTTGGACCGGGTCCAACTTTTCTCTTACAGGCTCTCTTGGCCTCTCCATCAGAGAGCTCTTACTACATGTGTAATTGGTTCATCACTTATGTAATTACTTCTTTAAGGCTCATCCCGCCCCCCTTCCCCACCCCTTCTCCACCTCCATCTCCACTTCTTACCAGCTCCCCTGTTTGTCAAGGTCACAAGGGCTGGGACCGTGTCTGTCTGGCTTCCCACTAGCCCAGGACCGGGCACACGGTGGCTGCACAGTGAATATTTGCCAGATCTTCAGCTCTCCGCGTCCTGGCGGGGGAATGTGCGCTTTATATACCACGGAGTTTCCTAAATGTGTCAGACTATGAATATGTGCTGTTTTCAACTGATAGCATCGTTGAGTTGAAGATCAACTCAACCTGACAGTTAGAATGTGGTTGGTGCAAAGTGTTCTCGAGGCCGGCTACACAGCCTGGAATGGAGGGAATGTGGCTATGTGATGAGAACTCCCGTACACTTCTCAACTTTTCAAGTAGCTCCTGGGGAAGAGGTGGGGGCGACCTTGTTCCCCGAGGGGCTCACTAACACTTTCATGTAATGCCCCTTCCAGCGCGCTGAGCGGCACTCTGACTGGCTGTTTGTTTGACTCTGCTTTCGACACCTCTCTTGCAAATATGACATATGTCAGAATGAATCCAAGTAGCCGTCTCCCCAGCCTTCACAGCCACACAAAGCCCTCCAGCCGCTGGGCACACTGAAAGACACTCGATGCTGTTTGAGAACACTCCTCTTAATCTGCTGATAACCTTTTCTGTCTGGCTGACAAGACCGAAGAAAACGTTTCTTTTCATTTGGGCTCATTTAAAATAAAACCACCCCAAACCATCAACTGTTAAAAATGTGTCTCTTTGTACTTGTGAGTCTTTACTTTTGGGTCTTGGCAGGAGATTCTTAAGGGGCAAATGGACTAAATGAATGAATGCCAATCACAGCAACAGTGGAGGGGAGCAATGATTCAATTCGGCAAGCAGTTATCGAGTGCTTACGATGTGCAGGGCCCTGCACGCAGTCTGTGGGGGATAGAGATGAATGAACTACAGCTTCTGCCCCCCAGGAGCTCATGATCTGGATGAGGAGACAGACGTGCCCATAAATAATGCTAATAAGGATGAAGCTGGGAAACACTAGAATAGAAGTGCAAGCAAAGGTCTATGGGAGCGTGAGGAGGGGGAAATTAATCTCAACATCAGGAGAGATTTCTTGGCAGAGGAGGGGATAAATATGACACACTGTTTCATTCTAACAACTTCAGAGGGAAAGAACGTCATCAAGACTTTAGACTGTTCGGCGTGTATCTAGATCGGGCCACTGGAGTCTTGGAGGCCCAAGTTCTACTTCAGCACAAGGAAATTCCCTGGGGCCCCAAACCCAAGAATGAGCAGTTCTACTTTACCCATCAGAATACAGATCCTGTTCTGACTCCCCAATGCCCAACCACCAGCCAAATAATCACACAATCTGTTAAGATGCAGTATAGGTCAGTCCCCCGTCGCTAAATTAAAGTCACCTCCTCCTTTTAAACCGCCTTAGAGCCACGTGGTTGGGGGAGCGAGGTGCCCAAGTGAAGGAGCTTCCGAGGTTCTCATGGTCTCTGGTACAAATATGACCTCACCCCCTTGGAAAAGGTCAGGAGCTCATACTGACCTAGGACTGCAAAGATCTGACAGCATTCCGCAGTGCCAGGGACATCTGTATTTAAACCTCTGCCAGTGCGAGAATGGAGGCCTGATAAGGCCCACCGCTGGGCTCTACCTAAACCTGGGCTGACTCCTGCTTATTTAGCCTGAGGTGGGAGATAGTTTGCAGCTTGGTGTGAAATGGTGGTTGTTCTATTTGTGGGGGGCGGTGGGGGGAACAACCTTTAAAGATTGAAGGATGAAAGCACTTGACAAACTGGGAACAACGGCTAATCAACATTTCAAAGAGGCGGGTACCGGTAATAAACACTGCGACTCCCAGAACCTGAGGATGTGACCTCGGATTAACACTCTCCGGCACCGGGCTTTTGGGTCTTGGGGGAACCAGGCTGGATTACTGACTCTACCACTTAGTAACTAGATACATGAATCCGGGCAAATGGTTTACGGTCTTTGTGTCCAAGAACTGCTGCCTCACCGAGCTGTTGGGAGGATTCATTATGGAGCTAATGCACGCACAGAGCTGAGCACACTGCTAGGTACAGAATGGGAAGGTAACATGACTTCCCCCACCTTTTTTTAAAAAAAAGATTTATTTATTTTGGAGGGAGACAGAACCTGTGCACTCGAGTAGGAGGAGCAGAGGAAAAGAGCAGACTCGGCACACTGCGCAGAGCCCGACACGGGCTCAATCTCACAACCCTGAGGTCATCACCTGAGCCGAAGCCAAGAGTCTGATGCTTAATGGGCCTCACAACCCAGGCATCCCCTTACCTGACCTTTTCTTCTGCTCCATGTGGGGAAAGGTGTCACTTCTACCCCGTTGCTTCTTTCCCCTCTAAAACTAGTCATTACAAGATAGTGAAGCATAATTTTAAATATTTTCTGTGGTTATTTGTTGAAGTTCCCTCATATTGGAAAAGCAGATTGGTTGGACAGTTGATTTTCTCTAAAGTGCTTTTTTTTGGGTGAGGTTTTCCCTCTAGAAGTCATGATTTTGCAACAACAATAGAAGTTCCAGCTTCACTAAAGGAATGATTGAAGCATTCCACAGCAGCTAGATATTCTCAGAATCCCCGAATACATGCCTTAGAAGTGATTGCTCGCTTTGCCAGTATTCAATACCTGCCTGCCATGCCTACCAGACCCCCTCAGGGTTTTTTTGTCATATGAAGGTCAAAGGAGTAGAACTACTCTGCTCTCTAACGCAGAGGTCTCCAAGCAGAGCATACTGAAAAGGTGTAGGAACTACGTCCAAGCACTGAGTCATCTCTGTTCCAGGAGCCGAGCAAGCAGGTGTCAGGGAGGCAGGGGAAAGGGAGGGGGATGGCAGTGGTAAGAAAAGCATAATTAGTAGCTCTGTTCACTTGTTTCTCCATTCCCCTGGCTTTAAATAGGAACTCCTGAATTTATTCTCTAAAAAGACCACGCCCCTAAATTCCACATTCATGTATTTACCTCCGACTCAACATCTCCGCTTGAATATCTAATAGATATCTTTCTCTCTCTCTCTCTTTTAAATTGTAGTTGACATACATGTTACATTACTTTCAGGTGCGCTTATTCATTCTGGAAGCCCAGACCTTCCATTTCCCTTTACCAATTTTGCTTTTCCTCCTATGCCCCTCCTTCTTTTGTTTTGCTTTGTTTTTAGATTCTACATACAAGTGAAATCATATGGTATTTGTCTTCTCTGAGTTATTTCACTAGTATAATACCCTCTAGATCCATCCATGTTGTCACAAATGGCAAGATTTTATTCTTTTTATGGCTGCATAATATTCCATTGTATGTGTGTTGTGTGTATAATCTCAGCTATTAAAAAGAAGTATGTATCTATATCTATATCTATATCTATCTATATATATATACACACACCCCACATCTTCTTTATCCATTTATCTATTGATGGATAGACATTTATGTTCTTCTCTATCTTGGTAATTATAAATAATACTGTAATAAACACAGGGGTATATTATCTTTTTGAATTAGTGTTTTTTTCTCCCCTTTGGGTAAATACCCAGTAGGGAAATTACTGAATTATATGGTAGTTCTATTTTTAATTTTTGGAGGAACTCCATACTGTTTTCCACAGTGGCTATACCAATTTACATTCCTACCAATAGGGTACTAGGGTTCCCCTTTTCTCCACATCCTCACCAACACTTGTAATTTCTTGTTGTTTTGATATTAGCCTTTCTGATAGGTGTATGGTGATATCTAATTGTGCTTTTGATTTGCATTTCCCTGATGATGAGTGATATTGAACATCTTTTCATGTGTCTGTTGGCCATTTGGATGTCTTCTTTGGTAGATATATTAAACTTAGTGTGTCTAAATCTCAATCTTGAACCCCACTCTCGAAGACATGACTCTCCCTCAATTATTCCCATCTCAATAAATGGAATCACCATTCATCGACTTGCTCAGACCAGGCATTGTGGAGTTTTCCTTGGCTTGCCTTCCTTCCTTTCTTCCTTTCTTCCTTCCTTCCTTCCTTCTTCCTTCCTTCCTCCTTCTCTTCCCTTCCCTTCCCTCCCTCCCTCTCTCACCCTTTTTTCTTTCTTTCTTTCTCTTTCTTTCTTTCTTTCTTTCTTTCTTTCTTTCTTTCTTTCTTTCTCTCTCTCTCTCTCTCTCTCTCTCTCTCTCTCTCTTTCTTCTTTCTTGTTCAATTGGCTAACATATTAGCTAACATCATTAGTTTTTGATGTAGTGTTCAACAATTCATTAGTTGTGTATAATACCCAGCACTCATCACAACACATGCCCTCCTCAACACTCGTCACTGTGCTAACCCCTCCTTTCTGTAATCCTCAGTTTATTTTCCAGAGTCCAGAGTCTCTCATGGTTTGTCTCCCTTTCTGATTTCTTCCCATTCTGTTTTCTCTCCTTTCCCCTGTGGTTCCTCCCTATTCCTTGCGCCGCACATATGAGTGAAACCACATGATAATTGTCTTTCTCTGCCCCACTTATTTCACTTAGCATAATCCCCTCCAGTTTCATCCATGTCAATGCAGATGATGGGTATTCATCCTTTCTGATGGCTGAGTAATATTCCATTGTATGTATGAACCACATCTTTACCTATTTATCTTTGAAAGGCATCTGGGCTCCTTCCACAGTCTGGCTATCATGGACAGTGGTGCTATGAATATTGGGGTGCATGTACTCCTCTTTTTCACTACATATGTATCTTTTCTCTCTTTCTTAACAAGTTTCATTTACCCCATCAAAAATCTTATTGACTCTGCCTTCAACATATAACTAGAATGTAACCCTGTCTCCCCAGCCCTGTCACTGACACTTCAGTCTGAGCCACAAACATCTTTTACCTCTATGACTAGAGGAACCTCCACAATGATTCCCCCTTGCTTGCATTCTTGTCCCCAATTATCTATTCAACACAGCAGAGCGATCCTGATAAATCATGTCATTTCATGGCACTTCTCTGCTCAAGATCTCTCCATAATGATCTGTCTCAGAATAAAAGTCAATGTTCTTGTTAGAGCCTATGAGGCCTTCTATCATCTGCCTCTCCTTTAACTTTCTGAGCTCATCTCCTAGTATTCCCCCTGTACCCTGAACTCGTGCTACTCACCTCATTGCTATTCCTTAAAGATGCCAAGCATATCTCCACATCAGAGCCTTTGTATTTTTGGGACTGTCTGCCTGAAATGGCCAGATATTTGCAGAGCTTGCCCTCACACTTCATTCAAGTGTCTTTCCAATTGTCTCCTTGGCACCATAGCAGAAAGAACGCACATATATACCCACCCCTGTTGGTTACTCTGCCCCCTTACCCTGCTTTTGTCTTTTCATTAATTATCACCATCTGACTTATTTCTCTGGTTACTGTCTGCCTCCTCCCACTAAAAAAAGGCTCCTTTTCACTTAAAAAAATTCATGTTTAAAAACCCGAGTTTCTTTATAACTTCCAATATACAACTTCTGGCTAACTTAAGAATTTCCCAATATTTGGGGTGCCCAAGTGGCTCAGTCATTAAGCGCCTGTCTTCAGCTCAGGTCATGATCCTGGAGTCCTGGGATCGAGCCCCGCATTGGGCTCCCTGCTCGCTGGGAAGCCTGCTTCTCCCTCTCTCCCGCCCTCTGCTTGTGTTCCCTCTCTAGCTGGGTTTCTCTCTGTCAAATAAATAAATAAAATGTTTTTTTAAAAAAGAATTAGATGTAAAGCCACAGTCCTTCTAGTTTTTTTTTTTCTCTAGGGTTGGGAAATTGGCAGCACAATTTTAATAAATTTCTAGCTGCTCTATGGTTAGGTGGCCTTTAACATCTCATATGGAATACCCTATAATACATATTCTCAGATTTAAAGATTTCCAAACCCATGCATTTCTTTTTTTTTTAAGATTTTATTTATTTGACAGAGAGAAACACAGCCAGAGAGGGAACACAAGCAGGGGGAGTGAAAGAGGGAGAAGCAGGCTTCCTGCCCAGCAGGCTTCCTGCCCAGCAGGCAGCCCAGTGAGGGGCTCCATCCCGGGACTCCGGGACCATGACCTGAGCGGAAGGCAGACACTCAATGACTGAGCCACCCAGGCGGCCCCAGACCCATGCATTTCTTAAAAATAATATTTCTTTAAAAGTACTATATCAGGGGCACCTGGGTGGCTCAGTCCATTAAGTGTCCGCCTTCCGCTCAGGTCATGATACCAGGGTCCTGGGATTGAACCCTACAGTGGGCCCCCTGCTCTGCGGGGAGTCTGCTCCTCCCACTGCTTTTCCCCTTTGGCTTGTGTTCTCTCTCAAATAAATAAAATTTTTAAAAATGCTATATCATAGGGGCGCCTGGGTGGCTCGGTTGTTAAGCGTCTGCCTTTGGCTGAGGTCATGATCCCGAAGTCCCAAGATGGAGCCCAGCATCGGGCTCCCTGCTCAGCGGGAAGCCAGCTTTCCCCTCTCTCACTCCCCCTGTCTGTGTTCCCTCTCTAACTGTGCTTCTCTCTGTCAAATAAATAAATAAAATCTTTTAAAAATACCATATCATAAAAATAATAAATATATAATATGTGCATGCATTTCTTAAAGTATTTCTTTAAAATTTGAATATAATCATGTAATGATAATATATAATAGTAAGATAATATTTATTTAAAATAATACATGCACATAGTATAAAATCAACTAGTACAAATGCAAACTGAGTTAAAACTGAGATTTCCTTGGCTTTTTTTCACTAGTTCTCCAGTTACTCTCCAGAGACAACCACTTTCCTCAGTTCTTTGCAGACCCTTTCAAAGAAAACTTCATTATTTGTGGGAAATGATCCACACCCATTGTTTTAAAAGAAAATCAAACAGTTCAGAAACAAACAAAAAGAACTTTTAAAAAATCTAAAATAAAATGACACCATCCAGAGATAACCATCCCTCTAGACTGAAAATCCCTCTAGACTCAAGACATCTCTCTCTCTCTCTCACTCTCCAGTAGTGTATAAATGGAACTTACTGTATGTGTTATTCCATTTCCTACCTTTTTCACTTGATGGAATGCCAAGGACTTCTTTCCATGTTAGTACCTATAAATCTAAGTGACTGTCAATTTAATATACACTGTGACTTTGCCTATTCTTCTAAAAGATATTCTCCCCTTTTCTAAAAACAGATTTTATTTACCTATTTAGAAAGAGAGAGAGAGAGAGAGAGAGAGAGCGAGAGCACATGAGCCAGGGTAGGGGCAGAGGGAGAGGGAGAGAGAGAGAGAGAATCTCAAGCAGACTGTGCCAAGCACGGAACCCAATGGAGAGCTTGATTTCAGGAGCCTGAGATCATGACCTGGGCTGAAATCCAGAGTCAGAAGCCTAAACAAATGAGTAACCCGGGCACTCCAAGGTATGCTTCTTTCAGATAGGGCGCCCCCTTCTGATTACAGGATTTAAGCTTGTCCCACTAAATTCCAATGAGTACCGTCATCTCACAGGTATTGCCCCACATTAGACCTTCAGGTTGGCTCTGTGTATCACATGGATCGAGTCATAGAAATTCTAGGATCTAAGTTTTATTTCCAGTCACTTTTTAAAAAGATTTTATTTATTTATTTATTTATTTATTTATTTATTTATTTATTTGAGAGTGAGAGTGAGAGAGCGCACAGGAGAGGGTTGGAACAGCAGACCCAGAGGGAGAAGCAGGCTTCCCGCTGAGCAGGGAGCCCGATGCAGGGCCTGATCCCAGAACCCCAGGATCACGACCTGAGCCAAAGGCAGACGCTTAATGAATGAGTCACCCAGGTGCCCCTACAGTCACTTTTCTAATCATTATTCTCATAGCAGAATTATTTCTTGTTAGGGGCTTCGGAGTCATATTGAAGGTGGAAAAATCATAAGTAGGTCTCACGGAACAGTGATCTAAGAGAAATACCTAGGTATCACTAATTTAAAAAAAAAAGATTTATTTATTTATTTTAGAGAGAGAAGTGTGAGCAGGGGAGGGGCAGAAGGAGAAGGAGACAGGATCTAAAGAAGACTCCCTGCTGAGCACAGAGCCAGACAGGGGGGATTGGGGGGGCTGGGTGGGGGCTCTACTGTACGACCCTGAGATCATGACCTGAGCTAATACCAAGAGTCAGGGTCCTAGGACTGAGCCCCCATCAGACTTGCTGCTCAGGGGGGAACCTGCTTCTCCCTCTGCCTGCTGCTCCCCCTGCCTGCGTGCTCTCTCTCTCTCTGTGTCAAATAAAATCTTCTTTAAAAAATGAATTAAAAAAGAGTCAGGTGCTTAACCAACTGAGCCACCCAGGCACCACTTAATTTTTAACACATATTTATTGAGCATCTATTATGTGACAAGCACTGTTGTAATAATAAACAAAAATCCTTGTCCCTATGCAACTTATTTTCTAGTGGGACAAGACCGTAACCAAAGAAATATGTCAGTGAAGCAGGGTAAAGGGCAGAAAGTAACCACAGGAGTTGGTATATGTGTGTGCTATTTCAGAGATGGTATTAGGGATGACTCCTCCAATGAAAAAAACAATTGGAAAGAGACACAATGAAGTGAAGGACAAATCCTGGAAACATCTGGGGAAACAGCATTCCAGGCTAAGGATTCAGAACAAAGTCCCTGATATAGGGATATTCTTAACATCTTTAAGGAACAGCAAGGAGGTAATTGTAGCTGGATCAGTGTAGAGAGAGTGGGAAGAAATGAGATTAAGAATGAACTAGAAGAGGATCTCCAGCTGATGTGAATAATGTCAGGAGGGTGAAAGTCTTTAATGAGCTAAGGTTAGGAGGAAATATCTAGGATGAAAGCAGGAGGCATCATTAGTTATGTTCTGAGTAAGAACAAAGTCAGGGGAGAGGTATCCTGCTTAGGACTGAAGGAATAATGTTGATAGAAGACGGGAATAGCAGAACCAAATTTGTTATCTTCTCTGAAAAAGACGATGGGTTTAAGACTGAAAAGGTTAGAAAAGAACTTTAGTGAAAAGCAGCAGAAGCCTGAAACTGAGAGTGTCAGAGAACACACAGATGCTACATAAATGAGTTTGAAACTCCTTCCTCAGATGACTGTGTCCCCCAGTGGAGAGAACTCAGGAAAAAGAGCACATATGCACACATGTGTGTGCATGTATACACACACAGAATGCTAGGCTATCATGGAAAATTTTGAGGAATCAAAGCAAATAAGAGAAGATTTGTAATCAAGGAAATAGATACTTATTTTTATTTTCAAAAACAGCAAAATTTAGATTCTGGACATGATAAATTTGTGATAATGTTTATATCAAATAAGACCATCAAATGGAATATTAAAGGGATGGTTTAGGTGAACTGAGTAGAATTTGTGTTGTTGCCAAGGCCATTAATGATCTTTGGACCCAAAATAGGTTCACTAAGAACAAGGCATGCCTAACTTTAACTCCTTCTTTGACAGGGTTTCCAGATTGGTAAATATGGAAACATTGTGGGCAGAAATCCAGAGAGCATCAAGACATTTGTAGGGACTCACTTGGATATTGAGTTGGAAGTAATATACTGGTGGTGTGCTATAGAAGTCTGTCTTGATCAATGATTCTACTGATGATCTGTATATATAGAAAGCCCACTTACAAGACATAGATATGACATAAAGCTGGGAAGACTAGCAAGTATCAATGGAATACCATGTAGTCATCAAAAAGAATGAAATCCTACCATTTGCAACGATGTGGATGGAACTGGAGGGTATTATGCTGAGCACAGAGCCCAACACAGGGCTCGATCCCTCAACCATGAGACCATGACCTGAGACAAAATCAAGATTTGCATGCCCAACTGACTGAGCCACCCAGGTGTCCCTCATAGCTAGATTTCTATTGTCAGTTCGAGCCACTGCAATTTGAGAGGGATATTGAAAATCAAGAGAGTGACCAGGATAGTGAAAGGAATCATATCCTACTGAGTCAGATCAATAAGTGTTCACTGAGTGCCTACTACGTGTAAGATAAAACATGAACATATAAACAGATAGATAATCCTCTTTCAGGGAGTGAAGTGCCTAAAGAAAAAAATGAATCAGGGTGAAGGGATAGTGATGGAGATGGAGTGGGGGTTATTTTATATTTTAATTTTTTAAATAATAATTTATTTCAGATTTTCAATGTTCTAAGATTCATTGTTTATGCCCCACACCTAGTTCGCCATGCAATTCATGCCCTCAATACCCACCACCAGGCTCACCCGTCCCCCCACTCCCTCCCTTTCAAACCCTCAGTTTGATTCTCAGAATCCAAAGTCTCTCATTCTTTGTATCCCTCTCTGATTTGCCCTAGTTCACATTTCCTTTCCTTCTCCTACTGTCCTCCGTGTTACTGCTTATGCTCCAGAAGTAAATGAAACCATATGATACTTGACTTTCTCTGCTTGGCTTATTTCACTCAGCATAATCTCTTCCAATCTCATCCATGTTGCTAAAAAAGTTGGGTATTCATCCTTTCTGATGGAGGCGTAATATTCCATTGTGTATATGTACTATATCTTCTTTATCCATGTGTCTGTTGAAGAGCACCTTGGCTCTTTCCACAGTTTGGTGATTGTGGCCATTGCTGCTATGAACACTGGGGCGCATATGGCCCTTCTTTTCACTACATCTGTATCTTTGGGGTAAATACCCAGTGATGTAAATGCAGGGTCATAGGGTAGCTCTATTTTTAATTTTTTAAGGAATCTGGGGTGGGGTTCTTTTAGACATAATGGCCAGGGAAGGCCTCTCTAAGGAACTTATTCCTGAACAAAATGAAGTAAGGAAACAAATCTTGCTATTATCTGAGGGAAAAGCATTTCTGGTAGTGGGAAGAGAGAGGATAAAGACCCTGAGACAGGAATATGCTGTTTATGTTTGAGGAAAAGGAGGCCATGCAGAGAAGATTAGGTTAGAGAAGAAGGCAGGGGCTTCTTACAAGAAAATTTACAAAAGCCGGGAACATTTAGACTGAATGGTGGGGGAGAAGGGTGGAGCAATAGAAAAGGGAAGAAGGGGTATTTATAGGTATGTGATGGGTAAGAGAGTTCAGGCCCACTCTGGAAGTCACCTCTGGACTCCCATTGGATCAATGAGTTGAATCTACTGGAAGAAAAATTTCCATTCCGGGGCACCTGGGTGGCTCAGTTGGTTAAGCGACTGCCTTCGGCTCAGGTCATGATCCTGGAGACCCGGGATCAAGCCCCACATCGGGCTCCCTGCTCAGTGGGAAGCCTGCTTCTCCCTCTCTCACTCCCCCTGCTTGTGTTCCCTCTCTCACTGTGTTTCTCTCTGTCAAATAAATAAAATCTTTTTTTTAAAAAAAAAGAAAAAATTCCATTCAATTAAAAGCCTTTCTATCTGTCAGAGATATTCAAGATGGACAGCACGGGCTTATATAACAGTGATCCCCATGTCCCTGGAGAGACTCAAGCTGACAAGAGTCTACCTCCACACTTGGAGGGAGCTAAGGGGCAGGGAAAGACCTGGAAGGGATATTCTAGGCTCAGCTGGGGATTAGATTAGATGACCTTTAAAGCCTAGGAATCTAGTGGTCTTAATCTGTTTTTGTTTTGTTTTGTTTTGTTTTTAATCTGTTTTTTGATAAAGCATTCCCTTGATACAAATTATGATCAAGGTAAATACATGCTCACTGGTGGATCCAAGATCACACACCATGCTCAAGCTGAATTTCATAGTCAAGACACTGAATCAGAATGTCAGAAAGCGTCTGAAGGTCTTTCCACGATATATGAGTAAAAAGGGTCTAGGAGGCATCAGATTTACTGAGGTTAATATTACATTTGGCTACAGGGATGCCTGGGTGGCTCAGTTTATCACCTGCCTGTGCCTCAGGTCATGATCCCAAGGTCCTGGGACCTAGTCCCAGGGCTAGATCATTGGGCTTCTTGCTCAGCAGGGATCCTGCTTCTCCCTCTGCCTGTTTCTCCCTCTGCCAGATTTCTCCCTCTGCTTTCTTCTCCCTCTGCCTGCTGCTCCCTCTGCTTGCACTCTCTCTCTGACAAATAAATAAATAAAAATGTAAAAAAAATACTGTTTGGCTACATAAAGTTCCCTAAGCCTATGTTACTAGTGATGACTAAGGATAGGATAGTCATGCCTTTTTTCCTGAAACAACTGAAGAACCATTTAGGAGAAATGGAACTGAACTAAATTGTCATTAAGCCAGACTTTTAATCAGCTTGGGCTGGCCTTTAGCTACCCAACAATTAGCATGTTACTCATGGAAAATGGGAGCAAGGACACTTAGGAAAGGCCACTGCCACTCTGGACTCTTTGCAACGGCCATCCCAGCTCCAATCACAGGAGGATTTCTAGCCATTCTAGCTCATATTCCCTTGATGGCGGCATTGTAAATAATCAGCACTCTTTGCTTCTGTTTCAAAACATGTCCTCCCCATCATTCAAAAACTCATTATTCTTCAATACTGAGCCTACAGGGGCAGCTCAATTATGAGGTCATTCTGAAAGAATTTTGAAAGGAAAAAATTGCATCTGCCTGAACGGTTAGAATGGGTTTTAGAATGGGTCTGAATATATCAAATAACTGTGCAGCCCTCCACTTCCTTCTGGATCAACCTCAAAGACAGTTTAAAAAAAAAACCCCAAAACTATAGAATTATTGAGTTAAATTTTAAAAGTTTAGTCTTCAGTGACTTAGACAAATGTGTTAGGGGTCCATTGTGCATTTGAAATGATCAAATAACATATTCCAGCTCTAGAGGCACAGGATTCGAATAAGGAAGAACTAAGCAGGTACATTTTTTCCCCCGGTCCCCTCCCCCCAAAAGAGACTCAACAAAATTTATACATTTACATTCTCCTTTCTTTGGGATTGAGCAAATGTTTTCCTCTGCTAGTATGGTTGATAAAAAAAAATGGAGCACAAGGTTACTTAAAGAATAGAAAATTTTTCTTTCTTTTTAAACACAGAGACGTATAAATAAAAAAGAAAACTCACAGAAAAGGACTCTAGCAAACAATTCACAGTTGAGGAAATGCAAAGGACCTATGTGCATAGGAAAATATGCTCAACCTCAGCAGTGACCAGAGAAATACAAATTATAACCCTAATAAGATACCATATTGCCTGAAAGACAGGAAAATATTGAAAGATTGATAATATCCAGAATGGATGAAGCTCTGAGGAAAATGGCATTCTTATGTCTTGGTCAACTACTACAACTTCTTTGGAGGGGAAACTGGAAACACCTGTCCTTGTTATCAACAGCATGTCCTTTGACTAAATTTCACTCCTAGGAATCTGTCCTGTGAAGATACTCACATAAGTGTGGAAAAATATATGTATAAGGTCAGAATCTCTACAGCAGTATTTGAGAATAAGCCAAAGATTCATTAGTGAGGAGATGGTTTCATAAAATAGAATACCTACTGTAGAACACTAATGCTGCCATTACAAAAAATTAGATCGACATTACTGATGTACAAGAATGCCCACAATACATTGATATATTGTTTAGTGAACACAGCAAATTGTTTAATTGCATTCATCATAAACCCCACTTGTGTGTATGTATATATAGGTACATACACAATTCCTGTGTATATACAAGTGAAAATGTAGAAAAATGAGTAAAAAATAAACTTCAAGTTTACAAGTGTATACACATCAATAAATTAATAGCTAACATTTATTGAGCATTTACTATATACTAGAAACTCTTACAAATATTTTATAAGTATTAACTCATTTAATCTCCGTAACAACCCTAGGAGGTCAATACTACGGGTACCCATATTTTATAGATGAGCTAACAGGAGCACAGAGAGGCTAGAGAACTTACCCAAGGTCAATGTGGCTAGTCTGCAGTCCTGCTCCAGAGCCAGTATTATGGTGCATTATTATTTTTTTAACAATTTACAGGAATTTCTTTTATATATTTTAATCTCCTGTGATTCCTACACCCAGAAATAACCATAACATGCTGACATCTTTTATTCCAGTTTTTTCTATGCACTTGTAATGAGATCACACAGTATATAGTTTTGCATTCTCGCTTTCTCGATTTATATTATTTCATACACTCTTCCCATGATATTTTCACGATAACCCAAAGAAAATTCCCGATCTTTATAAATATATATATACATTTTATAATAAAGATATTCTTAAGGATGCATAATGTCACATCATTTGCATGTATTGTACATTTACTTACATATCCCCCACCATTATTTCTAACATTTATTATAAAATATAACATGACAAACAAATCTGTGCATCATTTTTAGTCTACTTCCCTTCAGACAGACTCTCTCAAAAGTGAAGTTACTGGGTCAAAGGGAACACACATTTTTAAGGCTTTTGTTACCTATTGCTGAATTTATCTTCTTTTTCTAAAAAGATGCCCTTTCTGGAACCTCCAATAAGATTGGCTTATACATACATCGCCTCACATGGTTATCATTGCAGGTACATATTTTTAAACAATTCAACAAGGGCAAGGCTTAACCTGAAGACCTAAATCTCTAATGGCAGCATTTGACAATAAAATGGCAACGAGAGAGAAGGGTTGGGAGTATGGGACCATCGCTACCTCACTGTAGCCACTCACTGCCAAGGTCAAGCCCTAGGTCTAGTCACCACCAAGTTCAGGGCAGTGGAGGATGTTGAAAATGACTGTCAGCTGAAATGGGAAAAATTACAGTTCTCTGGCATTTAAATTTTTTTTTGGTCAAAACTTTAAAAAACACCTTCACTGTCCATTTCATTTTAAGTGTATAGGAGAACGAACAAATTGTGAAACTAGTATTTGTTCAGTACACTGTAATTTAAAACGTTAGAAATGTAGACAGAGGGTTTTTTTCCCTTTATAAAAACATATCAAGGGTAGTTTGAATAGTACTTGCCTTCTCCTTTTTATAATTTCTAATATCAAGAGTACATCTTTTCCTGCCTGGTGAAGTGCCATACATCTTTCCAAGTTTGGATCAGCTTCCAACATTTTATTCTTTGCACCCTCGATACTGTGAAATAGCTCCATGGACTCCTTCAGTGTGAGCTTTTGCTGGTGTCACATCCTTTGGGATATCTATTCTTTTTGTCACAGCTTTCCTCATTTATGTTAGAAGCTTCACCTTCATGAAGTTCTTCTGTGTACTTCAATAAAAGTTCGTCAGCGTATTTAGGGTCTCTCGAATAGTGGCTGTGTCAACCCTGCCATGATCCCACAGTCAGAAATGTCTTCTACGACTCCATATAGCCTGGATTTGAATTTCACTTTCAGCATTAGATGTTTTGGTTTCTTCACTGTGCTTCCATCTTTGTTGGTCAATTCCCCCTTTTCTGGCTATCCATTTTGGTCAAATATCACGTGGGTTTATTGCTGTGAATCGAGAAGGTGACACACAAGTCTAGGTTTTGCTCTCTGCATGAAGCCAATGACATGAATCACCAACGCCAATCAGCAACGTACTTTGAAAGAAGTGACGTGAGTGGTCCCTGATCCTGGCAGGCATCCATTATTTACATAGCAAGTTGCGGACTGAAAAGAGCCATCAGCACAATCTGTACTTCATGCAATTGCACGGCTAGTATGTGATGCTAACTGAAATTTGAAGTGTGTTGTTGGGCGGTGCTGTTACTTAACTAAACTCTAGTAAATCCATGGGTATGGAAACCATACCTTCCACTTGCTTTCAGGTTATTCTGAACAAAGCAGCCAGAGCAATATTTTAAGTCAAAATCAGATCCGACAGACCCCTGCTCAAAACACACCAATGACTCTCATGTTCCTTGAAGTCAAAGCCAAAGCCCTCCTGGGATCTCCAACACCCTCATAATCTGCCCCTCCTCTGCTACTACTCTTGATCTCACTCCTTCCCCTTCAACCACACTGGCCTCCCTGCTATTCTGTGAACACACCAACCACTCCCCTGTCTCAAGGCCTTCCCATTAGCTGTCCCATAGGCTGTCCCCTTGGCCTCAGCCTCTTTCACGCCAGATGTCCCCCTTTCCTCACTTTTTTGAACAAAACTGATTTTCTCATAGACGCCTATGCTAACCACCCTAGTTAATCCTGCAACCTACTTCCTGCTCCCAGCCCAAGCATGCCTGATCCACCTTGCCTGGCTCTGCCTTTTCTTTTTCCACCAGCACTCACTATCATCTAACATACTACACAATTCACTTAGTTGTAAATATCTATTGTTTATCATTTCTTTCCCCTCACATTCCTACAAGTTCCATGAAGGCGGAAAACTTTCATGTGTGACTCGCTGCTGTTTTTCGAGTAGCTAGGATAATGCTTAGCATACAGTAGGTACAGAGTAAATAATTATTGGCTATATAAATAGGATAAGCCATACCACTATTCCCAAGCATGTTTTTCTCAAACCATATATTGCAAATATTTTTCAAAAATAAGATGACCCTAGGTATATGACACAAGGATTGATTTTTTGGGGGGGGGAACCCAAATAGATAAAACTTCAAGTTGCATGTCTTGCAGAATTGCCTGAGATGAGGTTAAGCCCAGGAAATTTATTCAAGTAAGTGAGAACACAAAACTTATCATGGTTCCTTTTAAGAGCAGCAAAACTCATCATCGTCTCTTCTAAGAGTTCCAGCCATTTCCTAAATGAACACACCTGTAATTTAATCTTTTACCAGCTAAAATAAATTTTGGGAAGAGATATGAATCTTTTCTTAAGCTGGGTCTACTGATTGAAATCCCCCAAGGTATCCATATTTCCTTTCTAGTTTACCTCAACCCTTAGTGAGGGCCACAGACACTACCATTATGCTTAAAAGGAGTGTTCCAAGAGACTTTGACTATGATCTCCACACATAAACAGATGGCGGCTTTTTTACCTTTAAGCAAAGGGACTCCTAATCCTCTTCCATTGCTCGTTGTTCTCATTTTCAGAGAGCATTTCATCATTCATAATCTGCCTGCAAGTGAAGGTCACTTATCTTCATCTTGATTCATATATTCAACTCGAATTCATCCTTTTCATCCCCAAACTGAATAACACCAATTCATTTTACTTTCTTCATATAGGTCTTATTTGCTAGGCCCTTAAAATGTCTTCTTTAAAAAGTTCTCCATCCACTGGATGGGATGACCGTTTTGATGCAGGCCAGGCCAACTCCTCTCCACTCACTAAGCTGATGTCTTGTGGTAGTATAGTAATACTTCCCAACTCATGCAAATATCTGAAGTGTAGATACTGGGGAACAGTCTGGTCATTCAGAATGCTTATTTTTGTCTTGGATCAAACACTCTCTTTCTTAGTGTTAGAAGACTCCGAGTTTTGCACCTAAAATATTCCTGAAAATATATACTGAAGTCCAGTGTTTTCCCCACTTGGAATTCCAGATATGATTCTGGGAGATGAGGTCTCCATGAGAATATTTTAATTTTATGTTATTTTGATGCTTATCTAAACAAGACCTTTATGTAGGCATGCTATGAGTCATCTGGGTGGCCACCTTATAAGAGGATTGACATATGATTCCTGGGCTTGACTCTGCTTTTGATTTAAGATCAAGGAGATTCCAAGCAGTGATACTTGGACTGTACTGGGCTTATGAGTAAAGAAGAGAAATAAAGGCCAGATGTGTGTTGTAAAAGCAAAGGTTTCATGCTAGTATGAATGGGCAAAAAGGAGGGGAGCCTGGGTTACCACTCAGTGGTAAGCATCCCATTTTTTGTTTAAGCTAATTTAAATAAAATTCTTGCCACTTACAACGCAAAGAATCTAGACTAATACAATGGGTGCGCCTGGTGGTGGGTATTGAGGGCACGTATTGCATGGAGTGCTGGGTGTGGGGCATAAACAATGACTCTTGAAGCACTGAAAAAACAAAATAATGTAATAAAAAAACCTGTAGAAGTTTAAAAGTAGACCCACAAATAGAAAAGACTAGAGACAATTCTAGGGTTTATCAAACAGAAGAGGTATATATTCCCACCATAGGATGCTCATCAGCTATACAAGAGAATGAGGACACTCCTACCACACTGATAAAGAAAATTCACCAGGATATACTATTAACAGAAAAGCGATGGTGCAAAAACAGTATATATAGTATGTTGTCATTTAAGAAAGGGGTAAAAACACAGATGTTTGCTTTCATCTCATAAAGAATCATTGCCTATAGGGTTGGGGGGGCGGCAGGTAAATGGTACCATAGGTGTGACTGAGACATTTCTGGGGATTCCTTGTTATATCACTTTGACTTTTGAACCTGTTCAAAACCACAATAATAGTAAATATATTAATAGATTATTAGCAGGAGGCATCTGTTTCCAGTGAGCTAGGAAATATAACCCCTCGTTAAGCTTTTCCCCTAGACACTCTCTTCTGTGATCTATTTCTAGTATTTGGTATTTTTTCCCTTTAAAATAGAATACAGTTTTCTACCTGACAATGCCCAGAGCAGCTGGTTGTCTCAACAAACACATCTCTTCTGAGAACGGTTTGAATAAATCCACCCAAAATATAAATTATGTATGTTTTCAACATTTAGTTGGTATTAGAGTGAAGTAGGGTATTTAGATAAAATTTGAATCCCATTAGTCCAGTTATTAAAAGGATAGTAATATTATATCTTTGTTGATCATATTTGAATAGGAAGGGACTACCAAAATACTTGTCCACACTGAATTAATCATCCCCAACCAAGGTAGATAATAATTAAGTCTGAGTCAGCTGTCATCATTTCAACATTACTTTTACCTTTTTGCTGATTACTCAACGTTTCAATTTCATGGGTAAATCTTACTTGGTTAATAACACCTTAGAACAGGGGCGCCTGGGTGGCTCAGTTGGTTAAGCGACTGCCTTCGGCTCAGGTCATGATCCCGGAGACCCGGGATCGAGTCCCACATCGGGCTACCTGCTCGGCAGGAAGCCTGCTTCTCCCTCTCTCACTCCCCCTGCTTGTGTTCCCTCTCTGGCTGTGTTTCTCTCTGTCAAATAAATAAAATCTTAAAAAAAAAATAACACCTTAGAACAAAATTTTACAGTACTCTTATTCATTTAGAGCTTTGATTTTACCTATAGTAGGGTTCTTAACCTAGGATCCACAGATAGAATTCAGAGAATTGATTAACTTAGGTAGGAAAAAACTACAACTTCATTTCTATAAACCTCTAACTGAAATGTAGCAGTTCCTTGATGTAAGCAAGAGATCAAAGTAACATCAGCAACACCTATGATTTGCTCACCAATAGAAATCACAGATACTTTCCTATCACATTAGACTTATAGATATCTCAAAATATCATCATGCTCATTACTATTTTAAAATTATAGACCTACCACTAAATCTTGTTATTTACTAAGTTCATAGAGATATATCTGTATCTATGTAAAACTATATAACAGATTTTCAAATAGTTGGATAACTTTTTCCATGCAATAATCTTCTCAGTAATCTTACTTGTGAAATAAGTGTAAATCTCCATGACCCTGGATTAAGCAATGGTTTCTAAGGCATGACACCAAAAGTATAAACAACTATTTAAAAAGTAGATAAATTGGACTTCATTAAAATTAAAAACTCTTATGATTCAAATTACACCATTAAGAAAGTGAAAAGACAACCTCACAATATGGAAGAAAACATTTTCAAATCATATATCTGACAAGAGACCTGCTTCTACAACCTATAAAGAACTCTTACAAACCAATAATAAAACTACAACCCAATTTAAAAATGGGCAAAGCATCTGACTATACATTTCACTAAAGATACAAAAGTGGCCAACAAGCACATGAAAGGGTGCTCAAAAGCACGAGTCATTAGGGAAATGCAAACCAAAACCACAATGAAATACTACTTTTACACCCACCAGGATTGCTACAATTTTTAAAAAGTCAATAGCAAGTACTGGTCCAGATGACAGAAATCGGAAGCTGACATTTCTGGTAGGAATGTGAATTGATGCAGTCGCTTTGGAAAACAGTTTGGCAGCTCTTCAAAAGGTTAAACATAGAGTTATCGTGTGACCCGGCAATTTCCACATAAATGCCCAAGGGGAATGGAAACATATGGCCACACAAAAACTTGTACACAGGTGTTCATTGCAGCAGTTCTCATAATAGCCCAGAGATGGCAATAACCCAAATGTCCATCTGTTTACCTGGTGACTAGGTAAGCAAAATGTGGTATCTCCGCACACTAGGCTATGATTCTGCCTCATAAGCCAGACACAAAGAGACAGATATTGTGACTGCACAAACACGAGGTAACCCTAACAAAGTCAAATTCATAGAGACAGAAGTAGAATAGTGGTTACCAGGGATGGGGAGGAGAGGGGAACTGGGCATCACTGTGTAATGAGTACAGATGATACAAAATTCTGGAGATGTTTAGTGGCGATTGTGGCACAACAATATGATTGCACTTAATGACACTGAACCGTATGCTTAAAAATGGTTAAACTGGTCAATTCTAAGTTATGCATATTTTACCACAAAGAAAAAAAGGAATGAAGTACAGATACATGCTATAGCATGAATGAACCTTGAAGACATTATGCTAAGTGAAAGAAGCCAGACACAAAACCTACATAGCACATCATCCTGTTTACAAGCCATGATCAGAAGAGGCACATCTATAGTGATAGAAAGGAGACTGGTGGTTTCCCAGGGTAGGACAGTGGTCTGTTTCTCTATGAGTAAGAGAGAGAGAGCGAGAGCATGTGTGAGCAGGGGAGAGGCAGAGGGAGAGGGAGAGAGAGAATTCCAAGCAGCCTCCGCACTGAGTGTGGAGCCCAACATTGGACTGGGTCTCAGAACCCCAAGATCACGACCCCAGCAGAAACCAAGAGTCAGACGCTTAAGCAACTGAGCCACACAGGCACCCCTGAGCCTGCCTTTCTGATTGTGAAATAGCAGCCCTGGACTAGAGTCTGGGGCAGAGGCAGCCCCTCTTGTTCTTAGCCACACCCAAGGATGGATCTGGTATCACTAACCCGGGTAAGGTGGGGGATGGGAGCAGGTTTGGCTTAAATGACACAGACTCTCATTTTTTTTTACCAAGATTCAGTAGATTTTCTTGAATAAATATCTCTCCATTTTCTTTGTGCCTTGAGACAACTTCCAAAGACTTTAAAAGTTTGTGTGTGTGTGTGTTTAAATAATTTTTACCCACTAAGTAGTTGTTTCGCTGGGGGGATGTTCTAAGATTCTCTCACTGTCATTCTAGAAGCCTCTCTTCCAATTTTTTTAACCTCTTATTTTTCTCTTGCCTAATTACATCATCCAGTATGTCCAGAATTATGATAAATAGTAATAGTAAACATCAAGGTCTTGTTCTATACTTTATTTTTTTTATTGTTACTAAAAATTTTTTTCCCAGTGTTCCAAGATTCATTCCCCATTCCCCACACCCAGTGCTCCACGCTTTAGGTGTCCCCAGTACCCACCACCAGGCTCTCCCATCCCTCCACCCCCCTCCCTCCAAGTCCCTCAGTTTTTTTCTGTGTCCAAAGTCTCTGTTGTTTCGTTTCCCTCCCTAGATTACCCTAGTTCCCATTTACTTTCCTTCTCCCACTGTCCTCCAGTTTACCCCTCATGCACCGCAAGTAAGTGAAATCATGTGATACTTGACTTTCCCTTCTTGGCTTATTTCACTCAGCATAATCTCTTCCAGTCCAGTCCATGTTGCTACAAAAGTTGGATACCGAAAGGATGGTTTAATTTTTATCACTTTGTCATTAAAGCTTAATTGCATCGAAAAGTCCTAAGGAACAGAACTTTGAGCTTCCTGCCTTAAGGAGCCATACTCAGAGTCCATAAATCATGCAAGGTACCCTTCATGCTAAGAAGAGTAGTTCCTTATTTAGGGTGGTTTGTTCACAAGTAAAGGCAAACAGTTCTAACGTGATTTCTTGGTTCTGGTTTGACTTCACTTGGCTTAACCTTTTGGTCCTCCACTAAGCACATTTTAAAAGTGACCACAGCCTGGGGCTTCCTATGAATAACTTCTGAAGAGATGCTGCTTCAGGAAAAAATATCCACTGGAAAAAAGATAGTCTCTTCAATAAATGGTGCTGGGAAAATTGGACAGCTAGGAATGAAACTCTACCATTCCCTTACACCATACACAAAGATAGACTCAAAATGGATGAAAGACCTCAATGTGAGACAGGAATCCATCACAATCCTAGAGGAGAACACAGGCAGTAACCTTTTCAACACTGGTCACAGCAACTTCTTTGAAGACACGTCTCCAAAGGCAAGGGAAACAAAAGCATAAATGAACTTTTGGGACTTCAAGATAAAAAGCTTCTGCACAGCAAAGGAAACAGTCAATAAAACAAAGAGGCAATCAACAGAATGGGAGAAGATATTCACAAATGACACTACAGATAAAGGGCTGATATCCAAGATCTATAAAGAACTTCTCAAACTCAACACCCTAAAAAACAGATAATCAAGTCAAAAAATAGGCAAAAGAGCACCTGGGTGGCTCAGTGGGTTAAAGCCTCTGCCTTCGGCTCAGGTCACGATCTCAGGGTCCTGGGATCGAGGCCCACATCGGGCTCTCTGCTCGGCGGGGAGCCTGCTTACTCCTCTCTCTCTGCCTGCCTCTCTGCCTACTTGTGATCTCTCTCTGTCAAATAAATAAATAAAATCTTTTAAAAAAATAGGCAAAAGACATGAACAGACACTTCTCCAATGAAGACATACAAATGGCTCAAAGACATATAAAAAATGTTCATCATCATTAGCCATCAGGGAAATTCAAATCAAAGCCACACTGAGATACCACCTGACACCAGTTAGAATGGCAAAAATTAACAAGGCAAGAAATGGTGGAGAGGATGTGGAAAAAGGGCAACCTTCTTACACTGTTGGTGGGAATGCAAGTTGGTGTAGCCACTCTGGAAAGCAGTGTGGAGATTCCTCAAAAAATTAAAAATAGGGCTACCCTATGACCTGGCAATTGCACTACTGGGTATTTACCCCAAAGATACAGATGTAGTGAAAAGAAGGGCCATATGCACCCCAATGTTCATAGCAATATCCACAATAGTCAAACTGTGGAAAGAGCTGAGATTCCCTTCAACAGACGAATGGATAAAGAAGATGGTCCATATACACGATGGAATATTACTCAGCCATCAGAAAGGATGAATATCCAACTTTTGCATCAACGTGGATGGGACTGGAGGAGATTATGCTGAGTGAAATAAGCCAAGCAGAGAAAGCCAATTGTCATATGGTTTCACTTACTTGTGGAACATAAGGAATAACATGGAGGACATTAGGAGAAGGAAAGGAAAAGTGAAGGGGGGAAAATCAGATGGGGAGATGAACTACGAGAGACTGTGGACTCTGAAAAAGAAATTATGGGGAAGGGAGGTGGGGGATGGGTTGGCCCAGTGATGGGTATTAAGGAGGGGACGTATGGCATGGAGCACTGGGTGTTATATGTAAACAATGAATCTTGGAACACTACATCAAAAACTAATGATGTATTGTACAATGACCAACATAACACAATAAAAAAACCTTTTATTTTTTTTTTTAAAAAGGCCCTGCTTTATAAATATGACCTGTCTCTTCTGTCTTATCAATCTATTCTCCACTGATATCATTCCCCTGGTCAACAACATGCTCAGGTTTTACATAGCCTGAAATAACCTTCCCTGATAGCTGCTACTCTTTGGAGTTACTGTAGCCTCTATCCCTCTTGTTTCATGGTCCATGTTGACAGTGTTCTTTTTCCTTTACTATCTCTACTGCCTTACCTTCACTTGCAACTTGGCCTCTTATTTAATTCTTCCCTAATTCTCTGAGGTCCCTAAAAGTGACTTCTTATTGGCCTCATCTCTGTCTTCATTTTCTAGAACTTTTTACTGCATTTGACATCATGGACCACACCTTCCACTTTCAAATTATTTTGCCTCCCTTGGCTTCATTGACAATGTGCTCTCTATCCCCCTCTGTCCATTCATTCATTGCTAGGGTTCTTCCCAAATTTTCAGTAAGTGTGGCTTCTTCTGTATTATGTCCTGGTGAAATCATCTTCCCAGAAACCCCGAGAAAGCACTATCTGTTTCACCGTTAAAAATATAAATAAATAAAAATAAAACATTTTTGCATCCTAAACATATAACTTGGGATCTGATATCTCTCCTGAACTCTCCCTTGCTTCTTAACTGCCTCTTAAATATTTCTATCTCCATACATCCTCCAGAGAAGAGAAATGAGCTCTTGCCACTCAGCTAGATATTGTGCTAGGTACTTTCTATATATGCTCCCATTTAATCCTCTACTCATTCTATAAGACAGATATTATTGCCCTAGATCTATATATATGGAAAACAAGAGTCAAGGGGAAAATTCCTTATAAAAGCCAAACCCCTACATTTCCAATTTTTATTGACATGCTCTTTTTGAAAATGCATCACTACAAGTTATGGGCAATATGTTCTAAAACCAAACTCACAATTCCCCTCTACTCTAAAACCAATTCTTCCTCCAGCTCTTTATATTTCTGCTGCTGATGTCATCATTGCTCCATTCAGCCACACTGGAAGTTTCAGAGTCCTCCTTAGCTTCTTTCTCTTCTTCTCTGCCCACATCCAACCAGTGCTCCTGCCTGGCACTCCCTTTTCATTTTCTCCCATCTGCTCTTCTCCTTTGTAGATCGATTTCTACCACCCTAATCTAGGCACCTCTATTGGCTACTGAACCGATTTTGTGGTATCTAGTTTCACTTACCTTCCATTAGTACTGTCCAATCCATTTGTCCGTCTTCCTCTAAGGCAACTTCCATCTGTCTGTAGGCTCTGTTTTCCTATCTGTAGATGAAAGGATTAGTTGGATTATAACAGAGGTTCTTAACTTTTTCACTATCTAAAACTCTTTCTGGGACGCCTGGGTGGCTCAGTTGGTTAAGCAACTGCCTTCGGCTCAGGACATGATCCCGGAGACCCGGGATCGAGTCCCACATTGGGCTCCCTGCTCGGCAGGAAGCCTGCTTCTCCCTCTCTCACTCCCCTTGCTTGTGTTCCCTCTCTGGCTGTGTTTCTCTCTGTCAAATAAATAAAATCTTTAAAAAAAAAAAA